>PVJH01002973.1:0-149104 GCA_004026705.1 Nesogale talazaci
TCGGTGGGTAGTCAGAGATTTGGAGCAACTGAAAAGACAGAAATAAATTTACCTGAATCAGGTGGGAGTGTGGCAGAAAATAAGCTGATAGTAATAGTCCAGGGAGCTAATTCAGTTCCAGTTGGCCAGGAGGAAAACCACCTCTCTGATAAGCTGGATCACCCCATCTAGGGTGCAGCATGACAGCCTCCAAGTCTGAGCAACCCATATGCCCAATATAAAAAAGAGAGAAAGTATATTTTCTCAGGAAAAACTGCAAATCCCAGGCTCATTGTTTAACTCCAAGACAACTGGTAGAACAAGTCCTTTAACATATATTAGCAGAATAAGGAAGCCCATACTAAGGAATGTCAGGAGTTAGCTACTGATCCCAGAGGTTATCAGCATAGCAAAGACCCTTAGTGCAAGCCTCACTTCCAGAATAACTTAATTCAATTCCAGATGGCCAGGGGAGAAAAAAAATCAGAAAACCCCTCTGAGCTATTAGAGCATCAGCAGTCCTGGGACAAGCTAAGACAACAAGCCTAGTGAGGGAGCTACTGTCTGTTTTCAGTAATCCTATACTCAACTGGGGAGGTCCTGCTTGTCCTGGGGCCCTATGCCCCGCAGTGCTGCATACAGCACAAGGCAGCTATACCAGTGATCTCCAGCATTCAACACCACCGTGGGAACTGCTGCCTGGACTCTGTTGTCATCTTGCCTTTGAGGGTAATTTTGCCCAGCATCTGGGGTGCCCTAGACCAAGCAGACACATCATCCCACTACCTTGAGGCAGGGGTGGAATTTCTCCAGTCCCATGGTCAGGCGATGAAGCCTCGTTATCTCCTTATATACTTCTCTTTTTCCACTCTTCTTTCTGTCTTTCCCACTGCAGTCAGTCTCAATGGCCCCACTTTTGTTGTTTTTCTTTCTTCTTTTTCTCTTTTCCCTCTTCTCTCCCTCTCTTTCCTTCATACACAGCTGCTGGCTTCCAGGCCACTACCCTTCCCTTAGGGAAACTCAACCCAAATAGCAGGAGGAACTCCAGCCCACTCACTGTGGGAAGACTGCACACCACACAAGACAGCTGTGATAGCCTTCTACCGTGCTCCATGCTGCTGAGGAAATCTTGGTCTGGCCTCTATGGTGATCTTGCCAAATAGGAATGCTACCCAGCACTAGTGGAACCTTGCACTAAAAGGGCACACCAACCTGCCATCTTGGAGCAGGGTTTAAACCCCTCTGATCCCACATTCAGACGATCAGAGATAAGCTATCTCTATACTCTCTATTTTTTTTCCTTCTCTCTTTCCCACCAGTCGATCTTAACAAGTACGGTTGTGTATTTTACTCTTCCTTCCTTCCTTCCTCTCTCTCTCTCTCTCTCTCTCTCTTTCTTTTTCCCCACTTTCTTCTTTTCTGTTTCTCTCCTCTCCCTCTCTTTCCTTCCAAATGCCATTACTGGCTTCGAGCCCCCTACTCTCAGCCTAAGGCAACTCCACCCACCCAGTGGGGAGAGCTCCAGCATGCCTCCTTTGGCAGTGCTGTGCATGACCTGAAGAGGTGCTGCACATGACACCACTTGGGTCTAAGCTATCTCTATTTTGTTCTTTTTTATTTTCTTTTGTTGTTCTTTCGCTTTTTCTTTTTCCCTCTTATCTCTTCTTTTTTGAAAACATCTCAGCTGAATCAGTTTTCCTTATTTCATGTTTTGTTTGTTTGTTTGTTTGTTTTTAAGGAGGGGGGCATCACTTTCCTCTGGTGGTAGGAGTAGGAGGCCCAGCCTTGCTCCTGGAGAGCTGCTGCTGGATTTGAACCTCCAGCCCAGTGGGCCGCAGTCCCACGCACAACCACTGTGTCACCAGGGCTCAGCCCCTCTTGTTTTCTTTTTTTTGACTTTTGTTTTTTCTTTGCATTTTTCTGTGCATATGTGTTAGCTTAGTTTTTTGTTTTTGCTCTTGACTTTGTTTTTCCCTTGCTCTCTTTTTCTTCTCTTCTCCTTCTTTCTTTCCTTTCATAGCCCACTACCAGCTCCAGGACCTTGGCCTTCACCTAGGGCAACTCCGACGGCAACACAGTACTAGTTGGCTAATATGCAGCTGGGAAAATCATGTCCATCCTCCACCGCACCACAAGCAGCTGGAAGATCTCCAATTCAAACAGCTGCTAGAAATCCAGCCTACCACCCAAGGCCCTAAAAGTTACCGGGGGGGGGGGGCGGGGGACACGACTCCTGCCCACCACTGGTGGCGTTTCACACTGCGTGGGAACATCCACCCCACCTCCATGGCCATCTCTCCAACGAGGGTCATTCCACCTGCAATCTACAGTGCACTCCAGTTGCGGAGGTAAATACCATACGCCACCCGAGACAATCCAAGCACAGTGAGACACACTACTACTGAGAGATCAGCCAGTGAAATGCCATCCTCTCCAGGGACTCCAAGCACCGAGACACTATGGCTTACTAAGGGATCAGCCAGCCAAACGCCATTCTCGGGGACCCACAACCACCCGACCAGGATCCTATGAGAGTACGCTCCAACTCACATTCCAAATAATGGAATACTGGGCTGAGCCCTGGTGACATAGTGGTTGAGTGCGGGACTGTGGCCCACTGTCTTGGCGGTTCAAATCCATCAGCAGCTCTCCAGGAGCAAGGTTGGGTAGCTCCCACAACCACCAGAGGGCAGTGATGCCTGCCACCCCCAAAAAAACAAATAATGGAATACTGATTGGATAGGCTAAGAGTGAAACCAGAGGAAGATACAGCCGTAGTCCAACATCCCAGTACAGCTACTGCAGGGAGGTTGCAGAAGCACTCATAAGAGTCCCCCAAGAGGGAGTCAAGAGCTCCTCAACAATGGAAGATGGTGCCAGATTCCTCTATAACAAAACATAAACAGCAAGCAGCTTAACAATATTGGAAGAAGTCATGAACCTAACATTGTGCGTCGAAGAAGCAGATATTGATCTGCTACTGAAAGAAATTTTCAGAATGCTGCTTGGAGTCATACAGGTTATGAAGTAAGCAACACACAAAAAAGGATTAAATGATACAGGATATAAAAGCAACACACCAAAGGGAAATACAAGACTTAAGGGATGAAATAGCAAAATCCAGTAGCAAATTAATAAAGTTTGTCAACAGTCTTGAGGAGGCAGAGAAATGCATGAGTGATCTAGGGGATAACCAAGATGACCTCAACAAATGGGAAAAGCAGTTAAATATGACAGAGAGTCTGATGAAAACCTGAGAGCGATGTCAGAAGCTATGAAGAACAATATTAAAATAATTGAGCTACCAAAACAAGACACAACAAAGAAATCAACAGCAAAAGTAGTGAGGGAATTTTTAGAAGAAAACTACACAAGCTTAATCAATGAAAATCAGGCAACCACTCAGGAGGCCTAAAAAACACCAGCCAGACTGAATCCCAAGAGAAAGTCAACAAGATACATAAAAGTTAAATGATCTGTGTTAGTCTGGGTAGACTAGAAGAACAAATTTCATAGAGATGCATATCAATATAAGGAAAGGGTTTATATACAAAAGGAATGTGACACTGAGAAGGCATTCCAGCCCAGTCCAGTTCAAGGTCGTAAGTCTGATATTAACCCACATGCCTGAAATCAGTCCATAAAGTCTCCTTCCGACTCACGAAGTCACAGGTCAGTGGGTGCAGAATCCCAGCAGGGGTCTCGACATGGCTCCTCATTTCCAGGGCTCAGGGTCCATCAACAGCAGAAACAACTCATCACTGGCAGAGGTCTCCATGTGGTCACCCCAGCTTCAGAGATCTGGCTCCATCAGGGTAAAGCCGTGTGGTCTCTCTGCCAGCTCCTCTAGCTCCTCCAACTTCTCGGAGGTTGCATCTTGTCTTTTCTGTGATTAATCGTCTCTGAAACTAACTCCCAACAACTGGGGAAGATAGCTTCTCATCTTCACGAGGGAAATATCGTGAGATTTCCCAGAAGTCTCAGGAGAAAGCCATGCCCATAAAGAGGCTTCTTTGGCTACTCAATGGCTATCTCCAGATTAACAGGCTAGACTCCACCCCTACATTTCAATCATAAAATTAACATAAGCACATGACTGCCACATTATCCAACTATGAGAAAAAGAAGAAAATCATAAGAGCACCTAGGAAAAAACTAAGTCACTTAAAAGGGTTCTAAAATAAGAATATGTTCTGACCTATCAGCAGACATGATGAAAAAGAGGAGGGGATGGACTAATATATTCCAAAAATTAAAGGAAAATAATGCAAGCCCAAGAATACTACACCCAGCCAAATTATCTGTTAAAATAGATGAAGAAGAGTCTTCCAAAACAATGAAAAACTCAAAGAACATATAAAAAGAAACTGAGCCCTACAAAAGATCCTTGACAACCCAATATGGGCAGAAGATCAACACTCACCGAGCACAAATAAGAGGCCATCAAATAGAACAACTCCACCCAGAGGGTGACAAAGACAAAACATCCCCCAAGATAGTAAAAGCTCAATAGTGGAAAGAAGGCAAGAATGCACCACACACACACGACACAAACACCCAATACAAAAGAAACAAGATAACATCCCAGAGTCCACAAATGGATGTGATAATACCAATTATCAATGTACTGAACTCAGGCATTAAAAAGTAGAGGCTAACACATTGGCTCAGAAAACATAACCCATCAATCTGCTGCACACAGGAGACACATTTCAAGCTTGCAAATAAAAACAGACTGAGAAAGGTTGGAGAAAAATATACCAAGTAAATGGTAACGCAAAAAAAGCAGGGGTAAGCTATCTTAATCTTGGACAAAACTGATCTCAAGGTACAAGCCATAACAAGAGACAAGGGGCAATATATACTGCTCAGTGAAACAGTAGACAGAGAACCAGTAAGCATGATAAATATGTATGTACCCAATGAGAGATCCAGAAAATTTGTAAATCAAACACTCCAAAAGATGAAAAAATAAATCACAGGCTCAACAATTACAGTAGATGACTTTAATAAACCACTATCTGAAAAAGACAGGTCACAGGGAAAGAAACTCAACAAGTAGGCTACAGATCTAAATAATACAATTGGACAACTTGACCTCGCAGATATTTTCAGAGCTCTTCAAGCCAAATGTAAGAAAAATCACAGTCTATTCAAGCCCACATGGCACATACTTGAAGACAGACCACATTCTAGGACACAAGTTGCACCTGAGTAAATTCAAGCACACAGAGATTATACACAAGACTCCGACCACTGTGTCATAAGACTGGACATCAAAAAGAGGATGATGAAGGATGAATAACTCTCTGTTGAAAAAGGAGTGGGTATTGGACCAGATCAGTGATAAAAGCAGGGCGTTTCTAGAAACAATGACAATGAAAATACAAGTAGGAAAACCTTTGGGATTCAGCAAAGGCTTTTATCGAGGAAGGCTGATAGCAATACATGCACACATGGAAAAGGAAGAGAGACTTGTGGTTGATATGCTGACACAAAACTTACCCCAATTAGAGCAGAGTCAATGCTACAATACTACTAATAGCAAAAGGAAAGAAACAATAAAAATTAGAGCTGAGCTACAGAAAGGGGAAAACAAATCCCTCCCTAGACTATCCAACGTGGACATCAAGAACCTCAACAGACCCATAGCAATAGAAGAAATGGACAAGAAATCAAGAGTGATCTTAAAAAATGGAAGAATATCCCATGCTTGTGGTTTGAAAGACTGAATATAATAAATGTCAGTTCTGCCCAAGGCACTACATAAATTTAATGCTATCCTGATACGAATACCATCCTCCTTCTTCAAAGAATTGGAAAAACTGTTTACCAACTTCATACGGAGAAGGAAGAAGCCCAGAATTGGCAGATAACTCCTCAAGAAGAAGGACAGAGTGGAAGGGGTATCTCCAATTCAGAGAGAATTTCCAGGACCATCAAGGAAGAGGAGACACTAGTGAAGGCTACTCAAAAAATAAAAAGAGACCTCTACCTGAAGTGGTAGACGGAGAGACCAGAAGCATCTGGGACTGTGACCAGAGGCCATTGGAAAAGAGTAAAGAAGGCACATGCACTCTATGTGGTAACCAGTTTCTTCCCATTTATTTATAATAGCGGGAAAACATGAGAGAATTCTTTCCTATCTATCTCTCACAAATGTATACTGGGCTTCCACCACCATCTAATTAGTACTTTTAGATGTATTTTTCTTTTCTTTTCAACATGTATTTTTCTTTTCTTCCTTCAATAATAGTATTAATATACCACACTTGAGGATCTGTATTAAAGGGTCGTGACATTAGGAAGGTTGAGAACCACTACTCTAGATGCTACTTATCAAAGTAGCATGAATTTTTTTTTCCAACTGTTTTGCCCATGGATCTAGATGTCCCTCAAGACTATGGTCCTTAGCCTTAAAGTCAAATAGGTCAATCCTGATGACCTCTAATATAGATACACATTCATGTACATCTACAAATATGCATATAGAAATATCCTTAAAATGTACTTACATGCATATATAGGTATGTTCCTGCATGGTCTGCATAGTTTATTTTACACACGTTAACTTGCATCTACTCTCAAATTGTTTTTTGTTATTACTGTTATTCTAAGATTGTGTATGTGATAGTATTTATGTAGTTGTCCTTTATTTATGCATACTTCTCATGAACTTGTCATTGCCAAAAATTCTTTCCTAGTATCAGGGTTTTCTTTTTATTCTACTGATGGTGAACTTTTTTGCAAAGCAAAGGTATTTAATTTTTAAAGAGTGCCAGCTGTATAAATTTTCAGTTATGTTTGATTTTTTTTTGCATATATGAGTTTGTTCCGTAAGTTGCCCCTAAGTTTTCATTTATAAACTTTACAGCTTTAGGTTTTTTTGGGTCTTTAATAAATTTTAGGTTCTTTTTCTGTATAGTGAAAGATATGGATCCTGTTTTCACTTTTCTACAAATGGATATCCAGTTTTGCCAGCCTTATTTATTAAATAAACTCTCTTCCCCATTCAATGGATTTGGCAGCCTTGATCTTTAAGTGGGTGGATTTATTTCTGGGATTTAATTCTATTCCATGATTATATAGTAGCTTCTCAGATCAAGAAGTGGGAGGGCTCTTAATATGTTCTTCAGTATTGTTTTACAGGACCTCTTTGCTTTCCATATAAAGTTGGTGATTAGTTTTTATATAGCAATAAAAATTGCTGTAGAAATTTGGTCCAGAATTGTAGTAATACTTGGAAGACTTTTAAAAGTTTGAAAAAAATACAAATATTTTTCAACATAAGTTCCACAAGTCTAAGAGATTATTTTGATAAGTGATAATACCAGTCATATAGCCTATCTCTAAAATATTGAGGGTCCTGGTAATTTAACCATGTCAATGTAGTCTTTTTGACCTGATTAAATGAAGAAAACAATGTATCCTTTAAAGAATTTTTTTAAGATTAGCAAATCAAATCAGAAGGAGCTCAATAAGGATTATAAGGTGCATGTCTAATGATTTTCAAATAAAACTCTTTCCAAATTGCCCTTGTTTGATAAGAACAGCGGTTCTCAGCCTGTGAGTCACAAACCCTGTGGGGATCAAATGGCCCTGCTACAGGGTTGCCCGATTCATAATTGTAGCAAAATTACAGTTATGAAGTAGCAACGAAAATAACTTTATGGCTGTTGGGGGGGGGGGCGTACACCACAACATGAGGAACTGTATTAAAGGGTTGTGGCAATAGGAAGGTTGAGAACCACTGGGTAAGAGAAAGAGCAGGAGCAATATTCTGGTGAAAAAGAACTCTCCAGAGAAGCTTTCCCCTGTGTTTTTCTGCTAAAGCTTTGGCTCATTTCCCCTGAACATTCTTATAATGAACAGCTGGTACTCTTCTTTGTCCTTCCAGAAAGCCAACAAGGAAAATGCCTTGAGTAGCTTGCAAAACTGTTGCCATGATATCTGCTCTTGATTGGTCTGCTTCTGACTGACCACTTCCACTTCTTGACAGCCATTGCTTTGTGCTTTGTCTTCAGGATCATATTGATAAAGTTATAGGTCCTGTTATAATTCTTTAAAGAAATGCCTCATGATCTTGATCTCATTGTTCCAAAGAGAGCTTCCATGATCTTCATCCCACTTGTTTAAATTTTCCATTGAAAGTTATGTTCATGTTGGAAGTGATGAAGGTACAACACTTTTGGCACTTATCAGGTAGAAGCTTGCTTAATTTTAATTTTTGAGCCAAAATTGTGTAAGATGAACATACTAAATACATGATAATATCTATTGTTTCTATTGCTAATCTTTGACCTTCTCCAATGAGGACATGAACAAGATTGTCTTCTGATAATTCAATGTGGATGATCTACTGCGTCTCAAAAGGTATTATCCATTTGTAAAAGCATCACTCCAATTTCTGATTTCAACTACTTCATCTACTTTTTCCCTGAGTGTCTGTGTCTGTATCCTTTTCTGTCTCCTTTAAGGGTTCATTTGTTGAAAGGGTTTGCTCTATTCAGTATGGTTCACCTCAGCCCTTAGCATAAATACATCTTTAAAAACCTGTTTCTAAGTAAAGTCAAACTCTCAGGTTCTAGGTCTACACAACTTTGGGGGGGGGGGGGGAATGATTCAAGCGAATATACCTGGTCCTGAGAAAATTGTTTTCAATTCTAGTAGATACTGTCACCCTCAAGAATTATAAGGGGTAGAGCGATAAGAGTAAGCTCATTATCTTTGTTCCTTATTTTTCCCCCTTCTTTTTAATTGGGAATTAATACAGATATCATATCATTCCATAGAATTCATTCAATCACATCAAACAGTATTATTGTACAATTGTCCAACTGTCCCTTATTTTTACTGGATGCCACCAATGAAAAGTATGACAATCCCCTGCTTGCATCACTGTGTGCTTTACCTTCCAACTTGATGGCTTATGGTGTCATTGTGGACTTATGATAATAAGACTATGGCATCTCTTTCTGTTAACCTGAAGAGATGTTTTGCAAATGTTATCCCTGAATATATTAGCACTAGCAAGGAAGGCTATGAGCAAGGTCACTCGAGCAAAATGGGAAACTCTTTGAGCCAGACTTCCTCACTCCACTCCCAGCAAGGCCATCATGGATCTGACTTGCTGTCAACAATGAGCTTGTCAAAAAGGCAAGTGGAGCTACTCAGAAATTAACCTCACTACTGAGAATTTCATAGTGTGACTGACTCCTCCACTTTTAATGCTGAAGCTGCCACTGCCTCAACCACCACATTGTCAAGTTCATTTTCTGGAATGACACCAGATTTTGTTAGAGCAAATCCATGGAGGGCTTCAGAGTCCACAATGAAAGTAAGGTGCAAAAAGAGGATAAAAGAAAAGAAGAGAAGGTGTAAAATCCTTAGACTTCAACCACCAATGGCATGAAAGCAATTAAGAAGACCTTAGTTGACAGGGTATCAGAACCCGAATGGATCCTTCAACGCAATGAAAATCCTGACTTGTCATCTTTCATCAGTCCCAACAATAAAATCTTCCCTATCCAGCAAAGAGGTAAGGCCAGGTAAGGGTTTGACTTTAATAATCAATAAGAGTGAATTACATTATACTCCCATATGATGGACCTACTATAGACACATGGTTCAGTAACTTTAGTTCTTGTAAGCTATAGCATATTTCATACCTGTATATTCAGAAAATGGCTTATGTATTACTCCCAGCACAGGTTTACCATTTACAGCCACACACACCATAGTAGTGACGTATTTTCGAAGGTCCTCTGAAAACAAAACAAAAATACCTCATGACTGTCAAATAACAAATTCAGAATACAATGACTTATTTTTTATTAACAATCATTTAGATATAACTAAGATCATAATTTCCCCATAGAGTCCATTGACTGAAGGTCAGTTTAAGAGGACAATAAAGAAAGTAATTTTGTTTTGCTATTTACTTGCTTCCTGGTTGCCTAAGAATTCACTATTTTAAATTACAAGGTCAAAGCTTTATGCAATAAAACTTAAAACTCTAAATATTTCAAGTCAATATTATATTATATTATGGCTAAATATATTTCCTTAATAAATGGATGTCAAATGGCAACCTTTTTTTGGGGGGGGTGGGGAGGGGCATCACTTCCCTCTGGTGGGAGTGGGAGGCCCAGGCTTGCTGCTGCTGAATTTGAACCATCAAGCCAATGGGCTGCAGTCCCACACTCAATCTCTACGCCACCAGGGCTCCGCCCCAAATGGCAACCTTTTTAATGTGACAGTTGAACACTTCCAATCCTTAAAGAATCAGTGACAGTAATTTACCGAAATTTACAGTGCCACTGTAATTTACCAAAGTCTGCTGTAGTAGAGTGAATTAAGGGAGAGAAAGAGTGATAATTGCTCAAGTTCAAGTATTGCATATCCCAGTATGTTAAACCAGTGATTTTAAACCTTGCTGGAAAAGATGTCTTGGATTTTCTCCAATATCTAATGGCCACCTAAGTCTGAGACGAATGTTTTATACTACCTGTGTACTCCTGAGTAGCATCGAGCGGGTCAATCCAGACGGTCACGCTTTCTGCTGGCACTTCTTTAGGAGCAGTGATTTCCTTTAGGATATCGTCAGGAATATTATGATCCCATAAGATCATCTCCTGGTCAGCTGCATCCACATGCTCCTCAGTATTTATCTGCATCAAATATAGTAGTTAGAAATTTAAAAACAAGGGGAAAATTATCACCTGAGGGCAGACACACAGGAAAAAAAAACCATTTCACATAAAATAACAAAAATTCTTATTTTTCATTTTGAGGTGATTTTTTTTTTTTAAGGCATCACTGCCCTGGTGGTGGGAGTAGGAGGCCCAGCCTTTGCTCCTGGGAGCCAGAATTGAACCTCCATCCCAGTGGGCCGCAGTCCCGCGCACAACCACTATGCCACCAGGGCTCAGCCCCATTTTGAGGTGATTTTTTTTTCCTTTTTGAAAAAATGAAAATATATTACAAAGGAAAATGCTGGCTTCCAGCTCCATGGAAAAATATGCACAGACTCTACCCAGACCCTCTAACCCAAACACCCAAAACCAAATGACACATATATGGATCCTGGAACTGAGTTTTAAAGAAACAGATAAAGAAATGGATTGAATACCAAACTAGTAGTGGAACATAAGCAAGGAAGGAGATTACACGGGCAAAATGCTGGCTAACCTGATGCTAAGCAGTCATCTTGAACATAATACAAACAACAATTGCTAGAGAAACACGTGCACGAGAGAGGTGGAATGTTCCCTTCTTCCCGATACCATACAGGTGACCTGGAGCGTGGTGACCACCCTCCCACCTCCATTGGCTGGTGAACCCTAATCTCTAGGTAAGCCCTGATCTGTCTGAAGTCAGTCATATCCTGATGACTCAAGCACTAAGGGCACCACCCTCGGGTCTCTAGGCATATCGAGCGCTTCCTTAGACCAGAAAATATGAAATACTGGATCCTGGGCCGCCACTAAATGGGTAAGAACTCTTTCTACAACCTTGCCTATATCGTCTCTCTGGGCCTGAAAGATTTCTGCCCAGGAGGAGAACCTGACCTCAGCCGCAAAAGGAGCCAGCAGGAACTCTTTCTGGATCGAGTCTTCAGATCCCAGACAATACATAGGCCTGTTGGAAATCCATCTACTCCCCCTCTCTCAAGACCGCAAGAGCCCCTGGGAAGACAGTGCCACTCCATACTGGATATGGTGCCCGTGCTCAGTTCCTCCTTCCTTTTTTGTTTTTCTTTGTCTTCTTTCTTTCTCTGCTTTCCCTTTTCTTTTTTTTCCTTTTGACTTTACATATTTACTTTTTCATATCTTAAAAAAAATAATTTTATTGGCATATACTTCAGATAAGACCCACTTCGCCAGAGTGTGAAGCTACAATTAATGTCAGCACATTTTCTTCTTCTACTCATTGTTAGTTCACTCTTTCTATCCATCCTCCCCTACCACAATCCTATATAATTATTGCCAGTTACTATTTATACATTTACCCATTCTGTTTTACACATATATCACACAAAACTCAGAGGCAGCAAAAAAACAAAAATGAGCAGACAAAACACAGAAAAAATATCAATCAAAAAAGGAAGCAGAAGATGAAAACTGGAAACAACTTTAAAATGAGTTCAAAGGGAGCCATAATGGAGGTCACAATGCTGCCGGATAGGAACGCTGATCTATATTCAAGGGGGTTCACCGGATGCGTAAGCCATGTGTGGATCCTGAAAATGGATTTGGGGGTTGGGCTGTCATCCATAGCCTTCTGCAAACCAAGTTTTCACAATTTGTCCTCTGATACCATCCCCACCTTCAGATTTAGATCTTATTTACAATCCTAAGATCATACAGGTTGGTGGACTTGGCAACTCACTAAGAGGGCTACTTACTTTAGGACAAAGCTCTAACACGCCAGATGTTATTGCAATAGCAACACACCATACTTTTCTATAGCACCCATATCTTCACTGATCTCTTCGTGAGGGCAAGTGTCAAGTAGGACCATATCCTAAGAATTACGTGTTCTTAAATTGGAGCTAGAATTATGTGTGAGCATAAATACATTCATGTATATAGGTACATATACGTCTCTGTGTTAGTCTAGGTAGACGAGTATGTTACACAGGGTTCTCTAGAGAAACAAAACCAAGGCACTTCTGATTATATATACACGATATAAGAAATAAAGAGCTAAATAGTCCAGAAAGCAGTACAAATGGCTCAGTTCTACTCATTTCCATGAGACAATCAATAGTCTTTAATACTGGCAGTCTTTCAACTCACGAAGGCTGCTGGCTACAAGTCAAGGAAGCAGACAGCTGAGTCTTCTGACGAACAATAGCAGCAGTCCGGCCACAAGCAGCAAATAGCAGGATAGGTCACCAACAGCCAGCCAGATAACAGGATCCTACATCCCCAGCTCAAGTGATGTACACACCAGAGGTGTGTTGAAGGAGGAACCTCAAACTATAGCAACAGAGTCCACACACTGGGTGCTCCACAGGTAGTGTAGCTCACAAGTTGAGGCAGAGAACTAGCTGAGGTAACCCACACACTGGTGCGATGACCAGAGAGCAAGAGACAGAAAGGTGAGTCATTTATCTCTTTACCCCTCAATTAACCTTATTAACCCCACATGAATATAGCTGGATGACCTTGAGAGGTGTATCAAATCTTTGATATACAACTGTAATTGATAAATGAGAGTACTGTATATGCTAGAGTATAAGCCAACCGGAATATCAGCCCAGGCACCTAATTTTACCACAAAAACCACTGAAAAGCCCAACTATACACGAGAATATGGTACTAAGAGTAACTATGTTCCTTCTTCATTGATTCAATGGCACTGAACAACTCATAGAGCCATATACTAAGGGTAGTAGAAGTACTGAATTAACTCTACACGTACTTCCCCCCTCAATAATAGTATTATTATACTACAATTGATCATTAGCTTAAATGGCCACTGAAAATAAAGCCTTTATTTTTTTTATTAAAAAATAATTTATTGTAATTTAGGTGAGAGTTTACCTACTATGGCATGTCGATACGTGTATTCCAACTTGAAGATGCATAAAAGTGTAGAGGTGGTATTCAACCTGTCAATCAAGTCACTGCCTGTTGGCACTTCCTTGGTGGTGTGGCCCTTTAAATGTGAACCTCCTTCTTCAGTCCCTCTCACTCACTTCTCCTACTCCCTTCCTGCCAGGAAGGAGTCACTGACCCTGGGAGTTGTAGTAGTCCTTCCATGCTACCACCAACCATGGATGCACAGGACTCTGCACTCATAGACCCTTGATCTTCCTGTATTCTGCATCACTGCATGGAGCTGTGTGAGTCTGAAGAGTCTCAACTTATGCAATTGAGTCGGACTGAGCTGGGATGCTTTTGATATATAATTACTTCTTTATATAAAACTCTTTCTTATACATAGATTGAGTTATCACTGGATTTGTTTCTCTAACCAACCCTGCCTAACACACATGCAATGTAATTAAGTTTTCTAATCGATCATTCACATAAATGTCCGTGACCTTGCTTATAATCCCTGCAATGTGTCAGCATTCTCGACATTTCCTCCCTACATGTTCCTCTTTCCCCATCTTGACCAGTAAGGTTTGCTTATCGCTCTGGTACGATTGTCATGATTTGAGGTAACCTAAGAACAATGTCTTAAGGCAATGACTGAATAAACTCTCTCCCCCATCACAAAAAACTGACCCCAGCTGAAGTGAACCTTCCGTGGAAGAACTTTTACAGGTACACATATGCTTTCAAAGGGGTAATATATGCTTTCTGGGCACTAGCCAGGCTTTCTACCTTGTTAGGCTTGAGAAACCAGGCTAAATTACATGACCTGAGAGCAGATGTCTGCCTTCTTATTGTTTATTGACTGCTTTACTGTTCTCTAGTTCATTTACATCTGCTTTGATATTTATGATGTCTTATGTTGTTGGAAGGTTTATGTAACTACGCTTGCTCTAGTTGCTGAATGTGTTGTATTCAGGTTTGATTTTGGTTTTCTCTTTTTTCTTTCGTGCATTGATTATGACAAGTGGGCCTCTGATAACTGCTTTGATTGTATCCCAAAGGTTTGGGGTGTGCTATTGTTCTTGTTTCAAATATTTTCATAATTACACAGTAAAATGTTACTTGCATGCTATTATCTTTATGCTCTTGTCCTTTCTATTTCTGGTTTCTAGTTTTATACAGTTGTGATTCAAGAAAACGGATGGTAGGCTCTCAATGCTTTTAATTTGCTGAGGCTTGCTTTGTGATACAACATGTAGTGTACTCCAGAGTATGAACTGTAGACCCAGAGAAGGATGCATATGGCCCTTTTGTAGGTGGAGTCCTGTACAATGAGAGGTACCCTCCCCTCCAAATGCAATTGTTCTTTCAAAGCTATGGACTTAAATTGCTTTACAAAACAATCTGATCACCTTCGAAGTAGTCTCCATTAAACTTAATGTACTTGTCAAATGTATGATTCCATTCTTGGAAACATTTTTCAAACTCATCTGTTTAGGTGGCTAGCAGCACCTCTAAATTTTTTCTTCACCTCTTCTATTTCTTCAAGTTCCTTTCATTTGCAGAAAAAACAAAAAGTGGCACAGAGCAAGGTCAGGTGAGTAAGATGTGTGTGGCAAGAGGCATGTTGGGTTTGTTTGTTTGCCTTTACTGGTGCATTGAGATGGCTGCATGAGGAGGTACATTATCATGGTGGCAAAATCTGTCCCCCATCTGCCACACATCAGGTCTTTTCAGTTGCACACTGTTATGCAATCTTTTCAGAACCTCTAAATAGAAAGCTGATTAACTAGTCTGACCTGGTGGAATGAACTCCAAATGCACTACGAGTTAACATTTTCCCCCATTCGGGAAGCTGCCAGAATGAGGTTTGCCAACATTCAACATTGCACTTTTTTTGAAACAAGAAACCCCACTTATACACTTGAGTTTTCCCATAGTGCTGTCCTTGTAAACTGTCCAACATCATAGAAATTTTCCCTCAACAGGAAACAAAATTTCACCCTGCATCCTCTTAAATCGGCTATCTCTCTCTCTCTCTCTCTCTCTCTCTCTCTCTCACACACACACACACACACACACACACAAAACAAGATTTGAGCGAAACTGCTTATTATCTGTCACCCACATTCCTATATCTCCTTCTGGTTTTCTGCTTTCTTAACTTCTCTTTTCCTTCATTTTACCTTTCCTAACTACTCCCTTTCTTTGTCTTCCAGTCCCTTATTTTGGTTCTTATAGTTTTCCTTTTCCTTTCCAGTTATTAATATTTTCTTGTTCAATTTACTTATTTTCCTCATTTACTTTTTAATCTATTATTTTCTTTTTGCTATTATTAAAACCTCTCCTTTTATCCTATCCAGTTGGAGACAATAACCATGTCCTTACAGTCTAGCAAACCTACAACTCCAGCTAGTGGGCAAAGATGACTAAGTGATCCTGTACCTACTTTTTAAATTTCAATTAATTTATTTACTAACTTTATAAGCATACAATTCATATACCATATAATTCAATGGTTTAAATATATTAGAACTGTGCAAATACCACAATCAATTTTAAAAATTTTTCATTTTTGTACTATTATTAGCTCCCCATTTCCCCAACCTCTCTTTCTAAACCACTAAGAAACAGTTAAATAGTTACTATCTCTACAGATTTACTATCTGCCTGTATTTTTTTCCTGATTTTTTTTTAATATTTTATTGGGGCTTATTCAACGCCCATCACAATCCATACATCCATCCATTGTAGGCAAAACACATTTGTACACTTGTTACCAACATCGTTCTCAAAGAAACATTTTCTTTCCACTTAAGTCTCTGGTATCAGCTACTCATTTCCCCTCCCTCCCCATTACCCCTTCCCCCATGAACTCTTGATAATTTATAATTGTTATTATTTTGTCATATCATACACTGTCTGATATCTCCCTCCACCCACTTCCCTGTTGTCCATACCCCGGAAAGGAGGCCATATGTAGATCCTTGTAATCGGTTCCCCCCTTTCTACTCCACCTTCCCGCCACCCTCCTGGTATCACCACTTTCACTACTGGTCCTGAAGGGATCATCTGTCCTGGATTCCCCATGTTTCCGGTTCCTAGCTATACCAATGTACATCCTCTGGTCTAGCCAGATTTGTAAGGTAGAATTGGGATCGTGATAGTGGGAAGGAAGAAACATTTAAAAGCTAGAGGAAAGTTGCATATTCCATCATTGCTACACTGTACCCTGACTGGCTCATCTCCTACAACTCTTCTGTAAGGGGATGTCAATTCGCCGACAGATGAGCTTTGGGTCCTCAATCTGTACTTCCCTTCATTTATAATGATATTAATTTTAGTTCTTCGATGCCTGATATCTGACCCCTCTGACACCTCATGGTCACACAGGTGTGTTTCTTCCATGTGGGTTTTGTTGCAGCTAGATGGTTTACCTTCAAGCCTTCAAGACCCCAGACACTTTATCTTTTGATAGCCGGGCACCATCAGCTTTCTTCGCCACATTGGCTTATGCACACATTTGTCTTCAGCGATCATATCAGGAAAGTGGGCTCACAATGATATGATTTTTAGTTCTTTGATGCCTGATAACTGATTTTTTTGACACCTCGTGGTCACATAGGCTTCTATGTGGGCTTTATTGTTGCCAGGCTAGATGGCCGCCTGTTTACTTTCAAGCCTGTAAGACCCCAGACGTTATTTCTTTTGATAGCTGGACACCATCAGCTTTCTTCACCACTTGTGCTTATGCACACATTTGTCTTCGGTAGTCATGTCAGGAAGGCGAGTACCATGGAATGCTGCCTGCATTTTTAACGACCCTGTTAGACTATTTCAGATAGCATACAAATCACTGAATAAACTAAACAAACAAAAATGAAAAAAATAAGTTACTTCATAGTTCATAGATCTCAATCGCGGTAGTTTTTAAGGTGCTGTCGAATGGATTCTGACTCATAGAGACCATATGTACAAAAAATATGTATCAATGAAGCCAGCACATCACTAATACCCACATCAGGCAAAGATCTCACAAAGACAGGAAAGTATAGACCAAAGCTTTAAAAGTTCATCCCTCATGAACACAGTAAAATCCTCAACAAAATTCTGGCCAATGATATCCAACATCATATCAAAAAATAATTCACTATGACCAAAAGGGATTTATTCAAGGGATGCAGGGATATATAAAATGATCAATGAAATTCACCACATAAACAAGGCAAAGGATAAAAATGACATGATCATATCAGTACAGGCAAAAAGGCATTGACAATATTCAACACCCATTCGTTACCAAAACACTCAACAAAATGGCAGGCAAATTCCTCAACATCATAAAAGCCATATAAGAAAGAGCAATAGTCAACATCACACTCATCAGAGAAAGCCAGAAACATTAAAAAGAGGGACAAGACAGACATGTCTCCTATCACCATATTTCAATGTCTTTCTGGAAGTCTTACCTAGAGCTATCTGAAAACAAAAAGAAATAAAAAAAATACAAATACATACTGAACTAGTGAAACCCTCATTCTCTGGAAATGATATGATATTATATATAGAAAACCCAAAAGTCTCCACAAAAAGCACAGTGGGGTAAAAAACAAGGAACTCAGCAAACAAGGAATTCAGGTAGGGAGAGGGAGCATAAGAATTGATGGTGACGATGTATGTCCAACTCTCTTTTTAAAAGTGATTTAACCATGAAAGTGTATGATAAGTAAATACTATATCAAGACAATAAATTTTTTAAAAAAAGAAATCAAACTTGATCTAATGTTACCATGGGTAAAGAAGGAAGAGTTTACTTAGAGGCACTGAGCTTACTTTAATGGTGGTGAACAATTTGAAGAGGGATTTCAATAGCAGTTGTACAACATGAAGAGTATAATTAATGGCACTGAATTATAAATGAGAATTTGTTGCAATGGAGAATGTTGTGTATATTTTTACCACAATTGAAAAAAATAATTTCACATATAACATTGAGTACAGGAAGAAGAAAATGCTCTAAAATTGATCGTGGTAGTAATTATACAATTCTTCTTGATACAACTGCACTACTGAATATTATATGTGGATGAAGTGCCAATAAAACTTAACAATAAAAAAGGAACAAATCACTTCTTGGTTCTGGGCCATACTCACAACTGTCATTACATTTGAGCCCATTTTCCTGAGTTTCACATTTTTTTTCCTGTGACGCTCTAAACCAAGGCCAAGCAACAGTCCTTTTATGGACTGTTCTTTCCTGACAACATATTCAACATACATGAAAGGAACCTCACCTTCTTTCATCGTCCTCACCTCTAAGGAGCATTCTAGCTATACTTTTTCCAAGACAGATTTGTTTGTTCTCTAACAATGTATGGTACTTTCAATAATTTTTACGAACACATTAATTCAAACGCAGCAATTCTTCTAAGGTCTTCTGTGGTAGTTACATAATCTGGTGTCAACTTGAGAAGTAAGTGTGAAAGGCTAGAGTCTAGCCTGTCAAAAAGATCAGACCCAATGGGACCACTGTGTGGGCATGGCTTTCTCCTGAGGATTCTGGGAAGTTCTGTATTCCTTTCTGGAGGAGGGAGACACTCTCTCTGCTCACTTTCAGGGGGACATTTTTGTAAGAAGCCACATGGAGACAGGCTGATGGCAGCCAGAGCCTCAGAGCTGCAGAAGCCACAAGGAGACCCCTGCCAGTGCTGAGATGCTTACGATGCCACTGGAGCCACAAAACTTCCCACCCACTGGCCTGTGATCTTCCTGCATTCAGCATCATTGCATGTTTCTTGAGTCTGAAGAAGACATTAGAGATGGGTATAGGATATATGGGCTAATATCAGACTTACAGACTTGATCTGGAGTTGGCTGGAATGTTTTCTTAATGTATAACTATTCTTTATATAAAGCTCTTTCTTATACACATGAGTTTCTGTGAATTTGTTTCTCTCTTTTTTTTTTTTGAGCGTGAACATAGTCCCCTACTACCCCAAATTATGCAGTCAAGTTTCCCACATTTGGGGAAATCGCAGGGGTCAGCACATCCGGAGTGCGATGAGTGGCTAAGCCTCGCCCTGGGAAAATCACCTTTGTGATCATGGTATCTCCCCTGTCAGGTAAGTATGAATTTGTTTCTCTCGTCTACTCAAACTAACACATCTGCCTTAATCACAGCTCAACTTTCACAACCAAATTAAATGACTGAAAATACCATAGCTGGATCAGATGCACCTAAGTTATTAAAATGATACCCCTTAGATAACTAGGCCTTTAGACGCTGTCCTTTTGAAATACAAAACATCCCTCATAGGCCATGCCAAAAGGAAACCCCACTAAGGGAACAGATTCCACTATAAACTCACCTGTAGGAGATGGAGGGAGCTGAAATACACCATTGGACTTTAATGCTGAACATATGAAGCAGGTAACTGCTACTTCAGGACTATGGGACTGGAGGTCAGTGAACTTCTGTGCAGATCTCATTTTTGAGGCTGCCCAATGAATAGTGGCTCAGGACAACCATATATTTTCTATTTACATGATCTGCTTTTTAAAATAACATATTTTAGTTGGCATGGCCCCCATGAAATAAGTCTGATAAATCCCCTCTGAGCACTGACCAGGAATGTAAATAGCCTTGCTATCACATAGGGTGCGATAGGTCAAAATCAAAATAGTAAATGAACAACTTATGATTTGTTGTTCTTTTGACACATTTCAAATTGATGTGAAGGGGCATGGATGTAGCGGCAACGCAAAAACCACCTGTAAGATAACTGGATAGTCCCTCGTGGAAGGAATGATAATTCATGGGGCAGTAAAGCCCGAATGAACCACCTAACTATCCTATAGTTCTCTAAAACCTCCTCTCTTACTATTATGACTTCTGTTTCCCCTCATTAAGCATGTTAGATTTGCGTATGCTCATCTATATTTAAGATTGTTCAGTACATGAAAATCAAGATAGATAATCCTTCAGAAACAATAACTGGCATAATTGTTCCTAAAGATATGGGAAGATGGGCTGAGCCCCGGTGGCGTAGTGGTTGAGTGTGGGCCTAGGGCCCATGGGCTTGGCGGTTCAAATCCACCATTGGCTCTCCAGGAGCAAGGCTTGGTAGCTCCCACGACCACCAGAGGGCAGTGATGCCCCCCCCAAAAAAATATATAGAGAGAGAGAGAGAAAGAGGTGGGGGAGCTGATAGTATTAATGACTATATTACCTCACTCACTGGACAGGATAGAATAACAGAACTGTATGTGAATGGATTGATAGGATTATTTAAGATATGGGGGGAAAGTACCTGATTATAAGGGGGGAAAAGAATAAGGACTCCTGAGTGGGGCGAGGCATTGTAGGGGAGGGAAGGGATGAAACGGAAGCTGGTATCAGGAGTCTATGAATAAAGAAAATGTTAAAAAAAATATATTGTTTTGAAACCGATTTTGGTAGCAATTGTGTAATACTGCTTGAAGTGACTGAACGGTAGAATGTTATATCACCTGTAAGAGCTCCCAAGAAAATGATTAAAAGAAAATGTGTTCCAGTGTATTTTTCTTCTATCTTTTCATCTAAATTTTATCAATGTTTTATTTCGTCATTTCTGTGTGACTGGGGATATGATCACATACCTCTTTAATATTTTTAAACTACTGAATTACATGACATGTGAATTATACATCAATAAAATTGTTAAAATTGAAATTTTAACAGCCATCTATGGAAACGGAGATGAAAATAGAAAGACATATGGAAGCAATTTGTTCAATAAACTAATGGACTAAGCAAACTTAAGTTCCCATAGCCCTGAAACCAGAAGATCAAAATAATGCCTAGCTATAACTTATCAACTGGTTTATAAAGAATCACATTTGAAGGTTTGGGATAGAGTGGAAGAAAAAAAGTCGAACAAAATCCAAAATCATACAAGAGATCACACTTACTGGTCAAATACTGTTGGAATATTTAGATCTGGAACTGAATTCAACCCCCTCCTAGAATAATCAACTTTTTACAATCAAAAGGCAACATTTGCCAAACAACACAATACAGAGGTTTAGGAAAGGAGGAGGGATGGAAACAGAAAACACAGGAAGGAGATGAAGTGATGGTATATAGAGGTGATTACAATGGATGAGTGCACACAAAATGAGATGTGAACTACTAAATAAAATTGATGATTTGTTCTGTAAAGTGCCACCTAATTCACAATAAAGTTTAAGTGTCATACACTTGCTTTTCAACAAAGTCTAGATCTGCAGATGTGCCCGATGCAATAAGTCATAGGATGTCGTCAGTGATGCTTCCATGAGCATTAATTGTAGATCTAAGCAATATTAAATATTTAACAAGTTAAATTTTTCTCCATTTATCTTAATACGATTGTTCCAAATGTGAAGATTTCGGTATTTTTTACATTGAATTGCAATCCATACTAAAGCTTGCAGTTTCTTATTTCACCAGTGAGTGCTTTAATTCCCCCTTGGTTTTAGCAAGGAAAGTTGTAGCATCTAAATAGCACAGGTGGTGGGGCTAGGCCCCGGTGGCATAGTGGTTATGCGCGGGACTGTGGCCCACTGGGATGGAGGTTCAAGTCCAGCAGTGACTCCACAGGAGCAAAGGCTGGGCCTCCTACTCCTACCACTCCAAAAAACAAAAATAAATAAATAGCACAGGTGGTTAAGAAGCCTTTCTTCAATGCTTGGGTGTTCTTTCTTGTTCATTTGTTCACCATCTAGAATAATGAATATGGTCAAAAGATTATGGTAAAAGATGTAGTATTCTTTAAACAAATTCATCATAATCCCCATTAAGTGTTCTGAAATCTTCATTCCTTTCAATGTTATTGATAGTTCATTATGATTCATACAGTTGAGAGCCTTTGCATACTCAATAAACTCAAGTTTTATTCAATCTTCCTGGTTTTATCTGATCCATCCAAGATCCAAGATCAATCTAATGTGACCAGTGCTATCCCTCATTCCTCCTCCTCTTCTCAGTCTGACTTGACTTTCTGGCAACTCCCTGTCAATGTACTATTGCAACTTACTTTGAATATCTTCAGAAAATTTTACATGTGTGTATATTAATGATACTGTTAGTTTCTAAATTTGGGGGAAGGGGTGTCACTGTTCCCTGGAATGGGCACAGACATGGATCTCATCCAGTTGGTTGGCCAGATAGCTGTTTTCCAAATATCTTAATATAGACTAGTGAACGGTTCCAGTGTTTCATCAGTTTGTGGAAACATTTGAATTGGCATTCTATTAATTCTTGGAGTCTTGTTTTTGGCCAACGCCTTCAGCACAGCTTGGATTTCTTCCATCAGTACCTGAGTTCCTGAGCATATGCTACTTTTTGAAATGAATGAATGCTGACTAGTTCTTTTTCATAAAAGCGAGTCTGTATATTCTTTGCATCTTATTCTGATACGTCTTTCATCTTTCAATATTTTCCCACAGTATCCTTTATAGTCAAACTCAAAGAATGATCCTGTCCTCCCAGGCCCCTCCCAAATTCCCTGAGCCTGATATATGCTGAGCATGGTCTTCCTTTTGGGCTTTCTAACTCCTGCTCTTTGGACATTTCATGACAGTGTACCTTCTTGAGCTGGCCTTTGAGATTTTCTGTCCAAATCTTTAACTGCTTTACTTTATAAAATGAAGAGTGCCGTCTATTGAGGTTTTATCTTGAGTTTTAAGTTAGTGCTCCATATATTCTCCAGGTGTCTGAGGATAAGCAAATTACAGAATTTTTACTTGAAAAGGTCTTCATCAAGAACAGTTAGGGAAGAAACACATGGAACCAGAGGATGGCAATCTGAGTACAAATACCCAATCCACTTTTGTGCCAATTGTAAAATAAAACCTTGCCATTTCTATATAGTCAATTAATATGACCCTTCTCGTCAAAATCCCTTATGAGTTCTATGTCTATGGTTATAGTCTCATTTTGGAGGGCTTTCTCTACTATACTATCAATAGGATTAGGGTGGGATTAAGAGTGGACCTGAGTAAAGGTTGTGAACTTAGTCATACTCTTTGGGGCATTCTGAGAATTCACTTTAATAGAAAGTATGAATCCAGCCACACCCTTTATTTCTTTCAGAGTATATTTGACTGTAACATAGTAGACAGGCCAACCATTGTTTTACTTGAATGGAATATATATGCTGGTATTCTGTACAGTTTTTTTCTTTTTTCTTCTTCTTTTTTTTGGCATTAATGCACTGATGGGAGTAGGAAGCCCAGCCTTGCTCCTGGACAGCTGCTACTAGATTTAAGTCGCCAACTGTGTGGGCTGCAGTCCAGCACTCAACCACTAGGCCACAGGGGCTTAGCCCCTCTATACAGTTCTCACATACATCACATTACCTGCAAAATTACCCCTGACTGAGCTTTGGTCAAAGCAAGAAGACCTGCTGTGACTTTTGTATATTTTTTGGCTCTTGGTTCTAGACCCTGCATTTGGCTCTTCTCTCCCTGATCTTTGGACTTGGGATTAAATAGAACCTACCATCACAAGAGACATTTCCTTTAGTTTCCTGAGTGGTCTGTGTGATGTAGCAACGACTTGTAGACCCCAGGGTTGTGAGGGACTATACTTAAGGGAAAAGTCAGGCAGAAATGGGACCCAACAGCAACTTGGAAAGTTGTACATTTAGGGTGTCTTTAATCTCCAAATCCTTGTGACTAGTCTAGTACCAACTCTACTAAAAAACAAAATAAAACATAGATTATCTCACAAATATCAATTCTGATTCGTGGCATCTCTATGTGTATCAGAACAGAACTATGCTCCATAGATTTTTTAAAGGATACATTTTTAGGCACAGATAATCGTATGTATCTTTGGAGGCATCTCTGAGTTAACACCAAGTAGATTAATCAATCATTGCACCACCATAATTCCCTGCTATCACAAACTTATAAATGTAATAAATTCCCTATCCACTGTAATAAAATAAAGACTTACATATAATTGCTAAGGTCAAAATACATTCCACATCATGTTAGTATGTCCTATAAATTCTATCCCCCAATTCTAAATATGTGGTTTCATGATTACCAAGGAAATCCTAGCTAAGTCATGGTATCTCACTTGATTCCTACAGAGATCTTTTGTGAGACAATTTCACAACTGGATAGGACCTAAGAAACAGCAGTTGTGCAATTGAAGGAAATAATTAATCAGACACCAAATAAAGCAGGCAAGGGTTCATTTCTTCCATGGTAGCAGGAAACAGAGAGAGCGCTAATATTTTCTTTTACAGTCATATATTCTTAGGACATGCAGTCTTCATTAACTACATACATAACAAGGTGAGCAGTTTCTTAACCATAGAGATCCCTGAGCTCATTGGGGAAGAAACCTATATCTTGTATTAGGGACATGCAGAAGGGAGTCGACTGCCACGTGAGCAAAGAGAACAAAAAACACATATCTGCTGATGTAGCTATGAGGAGATATAAAAAAAAAAAAAAAAAAGCTCCACCCAGTACACAGTTTTCCTGCTAGGCGAGCATCGAACAACCTACTCCTGCTTAGTGCATCCAGTGGCACTGTCTGGGAAGGTTCCCTCTGGTCACAGTGAATTTGTTCATACAGGCAGATGTGCTCAAACTCTGGTTTTTTGTGATGGCCAATTTAAGAAAACAGCATGCAGATGTAAAATTTTGTTTCCTGATCAGGGAAAAATGATGCAGAAACTGCTGTGATGTTGAACACACCTTACAAGGACAGCACTATGGGAAAAACTCAAGTGTATGAGTGGTTTTCTTGTTTCATAAAAGGTGAAATATCAATTGATGACAAACTCCATTTCCACATATCCATCAACTTCCAAATGGACGAAAGTATCAACTTGTAGTGCATTTGGAGTTCATTCCACCAGGTCAGACTGTTCACCAAACTTTCTATTTAGAGGGTCTAAAAAGATTGTGGAACAGTGTACAAAAAAGGCCTGTTTGTGGCAGAAGGGGACTGGTTTTGCCACCATGACACTGCACTTGCTCTATACCTCAGTGCATCAGTTTTTGGCAAAAAAAAAAAAAAAGCTGAGTCCTGGTGGCGTAGTGGTTGTGCTCGGGACTGTGGTCCACTGGGATGGAGGTTCAATCCCAGCAACAGCTACAAAGGAGCAAATGCTGGGCCTCCTATTCCCACTACAAGAGGGCAGTGATGCCCCCCAGAAAAAAAAAACTAACAACAAAAAAAGCCTGCCTGTCTTTCTCCATGCACATTACTCACCTGATTTTGCTCCAAGGGACTTAGTTTTGTTTCTGCAAATGAAGAGGGATATGTAAGGTCTTGTTTGGGGCTCTGTTTTCAGGACAGCACCAAGTAGGTACACACACACACAAGAAAATGTATCTTCTATGACAAAACTATTCTGGGCCACTGTGGGTTTTCATGGCTTCTAAAAAACTCTCTTCAATTCAATCTGCTCTCCCTCCCGCATCTCTGACACCAACCACACCAGGGAACTATGCATTAAAAAAAAATTACTGTCAAGCTCAGAAAAGGCCCATTCATGCAGAACATAGCCCTAGTCAAGACTCAACCTGTGGTAACCCACCCACCCTCAAAAAAGCCCAGAATAGAAATGAAAATGCAGCCATAGAGAACTTATGTTCTTAACAGGACGAGCATAAAAAGCTTCTAGAAATTCAAAAACAGTAAGTTAACTTTAGGCTGGAGCAGACTTAACTATTACCAGCGATAGCCGGCACAGACACAGCTGGCTATAGTCAATCTCAGTTCTGCCCATGCACCTGACAGCTATCTAAACAGAACCAACAAATATTTTGTTGTTGTTTAACTTAGTACCTAACCTGGGGAAAATATGAAGCCTAGTACTCTCAAAAAGAATGACAGCCGTGGAAACCCAAGTAAGCATGAGTTCTATGCTCTTTTAAAGGGTTCCTTAAGTGGGAATTCACTCAAGGTCAATGGATTTATTTGTTCTTTTATTTATTTATTTATTTTTATTTGTTTGTTTGTTGGCTTCATAAGGTTCCTAGCACCAACATTTTGAACCCTATTAACACATGGGGTCAAAATTGAAATTGACCCAACCTGCTTCTTGTGTAGGCACTTCTTAGTGCTCACCAATATTCAGTTCCACTCCATTCCCTGGTAGACCGGAGACTAGATTTTTAATCTCTCCTTCAGTCAGAGGCACATGGACGGTACTGCCCAATGATACCAAGACCAATGGAGACATGCATCACTCCAGGATGAGGCAGTGAAAAGAAAACTCGCCACAATCCCTTCTTGTCCTCTACTATGTGCAGATGGCAGAAATACAAACAACAGCTTAAATCAGCTCATCAACTGCCTTAGGCTCTAGGCTTGAAATCTGGGAGCTGTTACCACAGCATTGGCCAGAATCGTCCCTAAAATTTTTCCTTTTTTGTATCAAAATCATGCATTTAAGTAGGCAAAAAGAACCCGAAGGCATCGACACATCTGTTTGAATACATTTAGTTTCCTTTGTGCTAAACTTCAACTTCAATCAACAACTTGGAAGAAAATATATAGTTATAAATGAATGGGAAATAGGGGAAATGTAAAAAATAAGTTATGGACATTAAGAATGGTTAAATGTGTGCTCGCTTTGGCAGCACTGACACTAAAATTGGAAATGATACAGAGAAGATTAGCATGGCCCCTGTGCAAGAATGACATGCAAATTTGTGAAGTGTTAAAATTTTTAAAAAAGAATGGTTAAATATATGTTTGAAGAAGCACAACTCTACCGCCACTAGATACACAATACTCTGCACCCACTGGCCTTTGGTTGTCCTGGTGTCATTACATGTGTTTTGTGAGTCTGAAAAGGACTTTACAGATTGGTACTGGAAGACGGGCTAGTGTCAGACTTAGGGCCTTGGTCTGTACTGGGCTGGGATGTATTTTCAATGTTCAATTGCTCTTGTAAATAAACCTTTCTTATACACTTGTTTCTCTAGACTACCCAGACTAACACAGTGGGAGAAAGTTCAGGATGTCTGCTCTGGCAAAGACTTAGAAAGCCTTGAAAACCCTATACAGGGGTCCTAGGAGTCAGAATCCACTAGAGGGCACAATGGATTTTTGTACTATTCTGTATCTTAGTTTCCTATCTAACCTCGTGCTTCTTCATCTCAGCACTGGCAGGGGTCTCCCCGTGGCTCTTCCAGTTTCCAGGGCTCAGGGTCTATCAGCAGTATGCAGTGGCGGTAGAAGCATCTCAGCACTGGCAGGGGCCTCTCTGTGGCTTCTCAAGCATCTCAGCACTGGCAGGCATCTATACATGGCTTTTCCAGCTTCAGATGTCAGGTTCCATCAGGGTAAGTAAGCTCACGTGGTTTCTCCTCTGGGATGTGTCTGTCAGAGGGAGTCAGCCTTGTGTTTTGTCAGAAGAGAGTCTCCAAGGAACTAAGTGAGTCTCTCACCTCCAAGGGGTAAATACAGCCAGATTTCCCAGAATTCTCAGGAGGAAGCCATGCCCACATAGAGGCCTCATTGGCTCTCTTCAGATTGACAGGCTAGACTCCACCCCTACACGCTTAATCCTCAAACTGACACCAGATTAGGTGAATGCCACACCCACTGAACTGCTATAGGGTTTGAATCACTATCCTTGCAGTAAACAATCCAACATTAACCTGACAATACCAACAGAGCTCCTTCAAAAAAACAATAGCTAAACATGCTTTCATTGTATAAAATAGTTCATCAGTATGCGAGGTGAGCATTTCTCAAAGTGGGCAATACCAATCCCTGGGAGGTGCTGGAATGATCCAGGGGGATACAAAATCAAGTACTTACACTTTATCCTACTTTATGAACCAAAGTACAAACATTTTTCATTGTCAAGGGGATTGAATAAACTTTTTCTTTTTTCTGAAAGGGGGCAGAAGCCAAATGAGTTTGAGAATCTATGTGCTAGATAATTCCTTACTTAGTATAGTCATTTTAGTGACCAGATATCACATGCTGAGTACAAACAGAGGTTCATTTGGGGGGGGGGGGGAACATTTTGTTTTGTTTTGGGAGGGAATCACTGCCCTCTGGTGGTGGGAGTAGGAGGTCCAGCCTTACTCCTATAGAACTGCTGCTGGATTTGAACCTCCAACACAGTGGGCTGCTGTCCCGCACACAACCACTACGCTACCGGGGCTCAACCCGAAACAGTGATTCTTAAAACTGTTTGTAAATTTAGATATTTACTTAATTGAATATATACATTCATATATATATAAACACACAAATATATAAAAACATAAAAATATACATGCATTTAGAGGAAGTTGGCTTCTTGGGCTTCAGAAGGGGGAAAATAGTTATTCTTCATCACTATTGCCAAACAGTATATTACTAGTATAGTAGCTCATTTACTTTGGGGTTAAGGAACATTTTGGTAAATGCAGTAAGAAATTCTGATAATTAGTATTATGAGCTAATTTGAATGCTATATATGCCCAGGAATTTAATCAAAAACTTTTGGAGTTGTTCTGAAGGTACTTTGTAAATATACATAACATCTTTAGTCAGTTGGCTTTAAATACAGATTAAGATTACACTTGATAATCCACACAGTAGAAAGGTCTTAAGTCAGTGGTTCTCAACTTTCCTAATTCTGCGACCCTTTAATACAGTTCATGTTATGGTGACCCACGAAACATAAAATTATTTTCATTGCTCCTTCATAACTATAATTTTACTACTGTTATGAATGCAGCGACTCCTGTGAAAGGAATGTTTGATCCCACCTCCTCCCATGTGCACGCGCGCACGCGCGCGCAAACACACACACACACACACACACACACACACACAAAGGGATCGGGACCCAATCATGGAGGTTTTGCAGAAGAAATTCTGCCTTAATACTGGAGTATTAGTTCTTGCCAGAGTTGCTAGGCAAAAGCAAAAAATTCAAATTCAACTCAAAAGCATCAATACTGGCCTGATTTTTCAGTCTGCTGGCACACCCCTACAGATTTTGGACTTACTAGCTCCCCGAAATCACTCAAGTCAGTCAGTCATTACTGAATCCTTAAGATTAATCGACACGCAGACACATACATATGGGTGTACGTACGTACATACATACATACATACATACAAGGGGGCTCCTAAAAATGTATGGGGAAAATTTTCCTGATATTTTAACTGCATTATGTCCAAATAATTTGAAGTCCTTTCATGTGTGTGTGTGTGTGTGTGTGTATTAATTTTAAGGACTAATAATAGGAATAAAACTAGGAGTAACTAAACAGGAGTAAAGTAGCTAAATATCTATCTGTATGTCCACATAGTTAGTGATCAGTGTGAATCATAACATGGATTGCCTTGAGAAGAATGGGATTTCTAGAACGTTTCAGTCTACTCATGTGTAATCTAAACATGGATCAAGAGGCAATTAGTAGTATGTACAAAAGAAGGGAAGACTGCATGGTTTAAAGTCAGACAAGGGATGTGTCAGGATTGTGGCTTGTTACTATACTTACTCAATCAGTATGCTGAGCAAATTATCAGAGAAGCTGGACTATATGAAGACTTTGGCAATAAGAAGTGGAGAAAAGCTTAATAACAACTTGTGATACGCAGCGGACACAACCATGCTGGCTGAAAGTGAGGAAGACCTGGAGTACTTGCTGATGAAGGTCAAGGATTGCAGCTTTCGGTATGGATTACAACACAATGCAAAGAAAACCAAAATCATCACAGATGGACAAACAGCTAGTACATCTCATGATTAACAGAGCAAAGATTGAAGTCGTCAAGAAATTCTTTATGATAATGTCGATGGAAATGCTCACGAAATAGTAGTCAAGACATCAAACAACACACTCTAGTAGGCAAATTTGTTGGGTAAGTTCTCTTTTAACGGGTTGAAAAGCAAGAATTTTACTTGAAGATGAAAGTGCGCCATTCCTAAGCCATGGTATCTTCAATCATCTCATATACACACGAATGTTGGACGTTGAATAAGGAAGACCAAAAAAGAATCGATGCATGTAAAATTATAGTGCTGGCAAAGAATATTGAGAGTGCCATGGACTGCCAAAAAAAAACAATCTGTCTTGGAAGAATGTTCCTTTGGGGCAAGGATGAAGAAACTTGGTTTGACATACTTTGGGCATGGTGCCAGGCACGCTAAAGGGCATCATGGTTGATAGAGGGAAAGTGAAAAGAGAAAAACCTTTTATAAAATGGACTGACACAGTGACTGTAACAATAGGCTTAAAACATAATAAACACTGTGAGGTTACAGCAGGCTGGGCAGTTTTTCATTCTGCTGTCACGATGAATCAGAACCATCTGGAAGGCACCTAACAACAACAACATCTTTGTATTGTGGGTCTTAGTGCTTAGTACGTTAGCATTGCACTGCTAAACATGGGGTCAGCAGTTCAAAACCATCACCTACGGCATGGGAGAGGGATGAGGCTTTAATACTCCCATAACCACTTGAAAGCCCACAGGAACAGTTCTACTTTGTCCTATAGGGCCACTATGAGTTGAAATACAGTCTGGATGGCAGTGAGTTTGGAGTTTATCCTTATACTGGGTACTGATAAACCTACAAGGTAAAATAATTACTATTCAAATTTATACACCAACCACTAAAGCTAACGATGAAGAATTAGAGCATTTTACCACATTTTTTTTCATTCTAAAGTTGATAAAATATAAACCCAAGAAGCAGTGATAAAAACTGATGATTAGAACTCAAAAGCTGGAAACATGAAGATCGATAGTTGGGAAATATGTTCTCGGTAATTAAAAAGTTGGATATCACAAGATAGGATTTTGCAAGACCAGTGACTTCTTAATTACAGATATTGTCCCGGCAATGTAAACAGTGACTTTGAAGAGCCCTGATGATGTAGTTATTTACACATTTAGGCTGCGATCTGCAAGGTTAGCAGTTTGAAACCACCAGGGAGAAAGATGGGGCTTTCTATTCCTGTAAACAGAAACTCACAGGGGCAGTTCTACCCTGTCCTATAAGATCACCATGAGTTGGCATCAATACCAACTCACAGGGCCCCTATAGGACAAGCAGAAATGCCCCTGTCAGTTCCCAAGAGGGAAAAAAAGAAGGAACTGATACCAAGAGCTTAAGTAGAAAACCAATGTTTTGAGAAGGATGATGTACAAATGTACAAATGTACAAATGTTCTTGACATACAATGGATGGAGATTTATGGATTATTGCAAGAGTTGTATGAACCCTCAATAAAATGATTTAGAAAGGAAGCAAGGGAGGGAGGGAGGAAGAAGAAGAAAAAACCATTCCTGTGGAGAAACTGGAGGTTTAGAACTTCTGACCTTGCAGTAGCAACCCAACCAGTCACTGCTACACCACCAGAGATCCTAAAATGGTCCAGGGACGCACATAAGTCATAGATATGTGAACAGATTCTGAGCTTGCACCTTGAGCTCAAACTCTAACCTAAAATAATACATTCTTATGACATGGCCCTCCCTCCTCACTACTTGCCTTCATGAAGAGACTACTAAGAAGTAAGTGCTACAGCAAAGAGTGGTAAAGAAATCAGATGGTGCCTGGCAATCAGAAAGAACAGCATCTAGGATCTTAAGTAAGGTTTGTCTTAAAACAAACAACCATCTAAGGTGTAAGCTAAGTCCATGTGGAAGAAGCATAGCAGCCTCTGTGATCCAAGGACATAAATAAGAAAATTCAAGACCAGAGGAAGGAGGAGTCATTAAAGCTTAAATTCTGAGCACCTAGTGTGCAGAAAGAGATGGATGGCAGTAAGAGTCCCAAAACAATTTTCAGGGCCCCACGTGGATTAAACCTCTGACTGTTGGCCAGGAATGTGAACAGCCTTGATATCAGCACTGGACAGTAGACTAATGCAGATGACGTTAGGTTAAAATCTGATACCTTACCATTTTTATTTATTCTACCTTTTGACCCATTTTAAATATGCTCTTTTTTCATTATTTTCTTTTTTTTTGGGGGGGGGGGAGGGATTACTGCCCTCTGGTGGTAGTAGTAGGAGGCCCAGCCTTGCTGCTGGATTTTAACCTCCAACCCAGTGGGCTGCAGTCCCACGCACAACCACTATGCCACCAGGGCTCAGCCCCATTATTTTCTGTTGTATTTCAACTGAGGATTTTCTATGTTTTGTTAGTGGTGTTGAGTGTTTTTGTTCTTTTTTAAAATTCATTTTTCTTTAAGTGAAAATCAGGCTAGAAAACGCTATAGATACAGTAGGTGGTTTACTCATTTCTTAGGTTTATGGCAGGAGGGGCTGCAGAGTAATAGGAGGCTAATGATAATAAGAATCGAGAAAATGTTCTACAATTTATTGTGGTGATGATTGCACAACTTAAAAAAATGTTTAAGCCATCAAATTATATATGAATCATTTTAATACAACTGTTTGAAAAAATATATAGTCCTTAGCACATTGCGGACGGATCATGAGTTTACTCATATTTATGGTTTAATGCAAAAAAACACCTAACAACTAAAACACTTGGGTAAGTTGGTTTAAAAAAAATCTGGTCTTTAATGTGTTAGTATTGACTACAACTCAGAGCACACGAGAGCAAATGAAGGGAGACGAACAGAGGGTGAAGTACATCCTGGCCCACCAAGACTTGAGAGCAATATCCCCACTCGGAACAGCTAATGCACACAGAGGACCTTATGGCGAACCCCACTATGAAACACGCCGTCCTTCACTGACCCAAGGCCCTACAGGGAAAACACTGGAGAAGCAGGGTCAGGATTGTACCATCTGACTCCACCACACCAAGGCAAAACACTAAGGGTATACTGCAGAGGTGCTGGGGGAACAAAGTATGGAGTTCCTGAGGGAGTGCCAAGGATACACTTAGGGGCCAGGGTGTGGCACCCCATCAAACTAAACCGAGGGACACTCCTGGAGGTCAACAAACAGATCTTGAACTATTTACAGGTTTTTCTTTTGCTATTATTAGTTTTATTCTTTTACTTATTTACTTATTTTTGGGTACATTGGTTTCTTTGTTGGTGTTGTCATTTTGTTTTCTTTTGTCACTTCATCTTAGGAGGTCTTGGTTTTTGTACATATAATTATCTCTGCAAGTCTATCTAGACAAGATAGGTTGAATGAACAGTCTGGAGGAGAAGACAATGGGACTGATGGTTTGGGGTGGGGGGAGGCATGGGAGATGAGAAAGTGAGGGAAAGGAAGGTGGTGTTGACCAACCCAGGAATAAGGGAACAACAAGTGATCTACACTAGGGACAAGGTAGGCATGAGAGGCCTGACAGGGACTGATCAAGAGTAATATAAAAACGTAGTCTGCATACAATTGACGTATGTATTGATCATGAAAATAGTTGTACAAGTCCCAATACAATGATTTATAAAAAAAAAGTAATAAACAGAGAGAAATTACTGAAACCCAATTGAAGGCTGAGTAACATAGTGGGACAATAGTAAAGTAAAAGGAAATAGAGGAAAGAATTGGGAGGCAAAGGGCATTTATAGAGGTCTAAATACAGGCATGTACATATGTAAATATATAGTTACAGGATGATGGGGAAATAGAGCTATGTGCATATACTTACAGGGTTAATATTAAGACAGCAGATAGGCATTGGACCTTCAGTCAAGTGAAGTACTTCCTTAATGCAAGAATACTTTATTCTATTAAATTGGCATTCCATGATGCTCACCTTCCCGATACAATCACTGAAGACAAATGTTTGCATAAGTAAATGTGATGAAGAAAGCTGATGATGCCCGGCTACCAAAAATATAGCATCTGGAGAAGACTTGAAGGTAAACAAGCTAGCTCAGAAGCAACAAAACCCATGTGGAAGAATCACACCAGTCTGTGGGACTACGAGGTGTCGAAGGTATCAGGTATCAGGCATCAAGAACTAAAAACTGTATCATTACAAATGAGGGGGGGTACAGATTGGGGACCCAAAGCCCATCTGTAGGTGAAGCAACATCCCCTTACAGAAGGGTTGCAGGGAAGAGATGAGCCAGTCAAGGTACAGTGTAGCAACAATGAAATATGCAATTTTCCTCTTGTTCTTAAATGCTTCCTCCCAGCCACTATCATAATTCCAATTCTACCTTACAAATTCAGCTTCACCAGGGGATATACACTGGTACAGATAGGAACCAGAAACATGGGGAATCCAGAACAGATAATCCCTTTAGGACCAGTGGTGAGAATGGTGAAACTGGGAGGGTGGAGGAAAGGTCGAGTAGGAAGGGGAAACAGATTACAAGGATTCATATATAACCTCCTCCCTGGGGTACAGACAAAATCAAAGTGGGTAGAGGGAGACATCAGACAGTGTAAGATATGACAAAGTCATAATAATTTATGAATTATCAAGGGTTCATGAGGGAGGGAGGAGAGAGAAGGGAGGGGGAAAATGAGGAGCTAAGACCAAGGGCTTAAGTAGAAAGAAAATATTTTGACAAGGCTGATGGCAACAAACGTACAAATGTGCTTTGCATACAATAGATGTATATATTGATTGTGATGAGTTATATGAGTCCCCAATAAAATGATTAAAAAAAAGAATACTGATGACTCATAACTTTTTATTTCCAATTCATACTTTCAGAACATCAGACCCATTTCTCTGTACATATCAAGAAATTTAAATTTAAATTTTTGATGGTACTCATCTAACATACAATCACATTGTGTATCCCCCTCATCACTAAGGACACACCAATGCAGAAGCCAGAAACAGAAGTCCCTGTGATACTTCTTAGTGTCTAAAAATTCTCTCACATTTTTTCTGCATCCATCTTCTGTATAACCGTAACTCAATTCAAAGCACATTCTTCTCACCCGAAATAAACTCTTAGTTTCCCGGCTCCCAGTTTGTCTCCTTCCAAATAAGCTCATTCAAGCATCTACTTAAACTCTAGCATTAAAGCCCCAAAGTCAAGGGTATACAGTAGTTACAACTTCTATACTTTAAGACAAAATAAAGTTTTACTAATAAAAACTAACTGGAGGGCTGAGCTCCAGTGGCATAGTGGTTGAGTGCAGGACTGCAGCCCAAAGGGTTGGCGTTTCAAACCCAGCAGCAGCTCTCCAGGAGCAAGGCTGGGCCTCCTACTCCCACCAGGGGGCAGTGATGCCACCAAAAAAAAAGAAAAAAACTAACTGGAAATAACTCTCCCAATGCCTAGTTTCCCTCGCATAAATCTTCATTTTAATAGTCTGCTCATTGTACAGGTACACCCATATGCACAAGCCCAACAATTTAAATACTGAAGGCTTCAAAAAAATCAGCCAAATCTGGTTCGGGTTAAATTAAAGATCAGGACCAAACTCCTTGGTGTTTGGCAGCATGAAGCTGCTTCATATTGCCGGCCCTACCTACTTTTTAAATTATTTTCTTAGAAATTTTCCTATGTAAATCTTTGCAACTTACTGGAAGTACTATAACACCATCTCTCACTTGGGCTTTTTCCTTGAAACTTGCTTTTTTCTCCTCGCTGCCTGCCATGCTTTTGTTTGCACTAAGCTTATTGTAACAATGCCTGTGGTATGAAGAAAGAAACTGTGACTCAAGTTAGTTAGAAAACTGGCTAGGGTCAAACGGGCTGGCAATTGGTCTGTACTAGGACTTCCCTTCCAAGGAGCACTGTTAAAAGAAAAAAAGCTGAACTCCAGTTCCTTAAGCCTAGGCCAGGTAACAAACTGGGGCAGCCCTTGCAATGTGGGTTGTGGAGCACATTTAGGATGTACCCTCTCTTTCCCTACTAGATGCTGACAGCACGCTTCCCTCCCACGGGCTTTGGCGATCAAAAATGCCTCCAGATTGTCAATATCCTAGAGAGGTAAAACTGCCCTAAATGAGTTACTCTTGAACAGTATTTCCCCAAAGTGGGTAATATTACTCCTGGGGGCAGGGGCGGGGGGCGGGGGGTAGCGGAGGGGGAAGGAAGTACTGGAAGGAGCCAAAGAGGACCTGTAAAAGCAGACAACTGTATCTTACTCTGGACTATGGGCTATTGCACATGAAGCTTTTAACTGCTATAGGGGGCAACTAAGGACTTTTTTTTCCCTAAAAAAGGGGCAAGTAGGGGCTGAGCCCCAGTGGCGTAGTGGTTGAGTGCAGGACAGTAGCCCACAGGGTTGGCAGTTCAAATCCAGCAGCAGCTCTCCAAGAGCAAGGCTGGGCCTCCCACTCCCACCAGAGCAGTGATGCCACACACACACACAAAAAAAGCAGGGGGTGGGGTGGGATAAGTAGGCCAACTAAGTTTGGGAACCTCTGCTCTAAAGGTATTTCTGCCGTATCTTTTATTGAGAGGCTAACATTACACAGGGAAAGAGTGGGGAAAAGGAAACTGTTCTCTCCCCTTCACTCCGGGTAGTAGGATAAAAGAAGGAAAACTGTGGCTTTTCAGGATGCATTTCCCACTAAAAAGTAAATTGAGAGAAATTTCATTTAAACCCCTTAGCGGCCCCCTTCCCCACCCCCCAAAAAAGATATAAGGATTCCAAAGCAATCACACATATAAGAGTGTGCTAGGTGATGAGAGCAAAGGAAGAAGGAATCTAGAGGTCAACCTCTACTTCTTTCAGGGGTACAGATCTGTCCTCTAGTCTAATCAGGCAGGGACAAAAGGAGATGGCTCACCCTGCCACCAACTCTAACCTACTCCATTACATCAGTCACCATCCAAGAGAAACGCGCAGGATGTACACACAGCATTCTTTCAAGTAGTCCTGACAACCAAAACTTTGGGCTGAGGCAGAAACATCTACAATCCCAAGAGCTGAACTTTTATGCTCAATAACACACTGCTTACTTCCCTTTCTAGTCATCCCCTTAGAACTTGCTGATAAAGTGAAAAGGCATAAGCAAGGTTCTAAGTTACCCAGGACAAATGTGGATTTGGGAGGGAATTACACACGCAAAGGACCCCACCCAATATTTTATAGTATTTTTGTCTTTACCTTTAAAAAAGATATTAAACCCTGCTGCTTATATCTCATTATTATTGCTGTTAAGCATTTATAATGCAGTGCTTTTCCTAAGAATTTGTATTTTTTGCTTTTACGTAGTCTGCAAAAGATAAAAGAATGAACAAAACAATCCACACAAATAATAAAATAGGAAAAAGAGATAATGGAATGGAATGTTACCAGTATGGGAGTTCAGGTCTAATAAATAGGCATAAATAAATTCTGCATGAAGACACATGTTGGCCAGTATCTGAAAATATGCATGCAGTGATTAGTACTAACAGCACTGTTGTAACTACTTATAATTAAAACTTTCTGATTCTGTCACAAAATCAAAGAGAAATGCACATGGGAGAAAAGTGCAAAACTCTTCCAAGCACATTTTACATACTAAAAACCCAAAAACATGTGTACTGTCTGTGATGATAAAGCGGAGTAGAACGAAAGAAACACTGGAAATGTTCTGCAATTTGTTTGAAAAGACACTTGGAAAAAAGTTCTACTACTGTTACCCCCCCCAGCAGCTAGTCGATGGTCCTTCTGGCTAACAAAAATAAATAAATAAAAGGAAAGTAAGAAAGGCAGAAAATCAAAGCATGAACATAATAGACATGGAGGGAGTGCAACAAAAGACAGATAATTATAAATCAGCAAGAACTGAATCTTCCAAAAACTATAGCAAGAGGTCAAGTATCTTCCAAATTAGCCTGGGTGTAGATTTCTCGGTTTACCTACTTAATCATATTCTCCGCAATGATATTCTAAACAAGTGTTCTTCCCAGTAGCCAAGCCTACTGTTAGGGGATTTAAGACAAAATACTAATAAGGTACGACTACAGCTTGTTGAGCTCTTCTTCTTTGTGTGTGTGTGTGTGTGTGTGTGTGGCATCACTGCCCTGGTGGGAGCAGGAAGGTCAGCCTTGCTCCTGGAGAGCTGCTGCTGGATTTGAACTGTCAACCCTGTGGGCCACAGTCCCGCACACATGCACTAGGCCACCAGGGCTCAGCCGAGCTCTTCTTCTGAAACTGTCATAAAAATATTTTTCAATTCAAAGGTAGTTCTACTGAAATGATTCATTGAAAGCGTCTTCATGACACATCTAAAATGCCTGGATCCCTTTAAGAAAACATAAGTGGGGTTCCCATTAAAAAAAAAAAAAAAACACGCACACACAAACGTTTGTTAATTCTTAGCCTCTGGGATATAGATCTATTCTTTCATCAAGGACCAGGTTAGAATAGAAGGCCCCGCATTCGATGCAGGAAAGACGAGTGTACTTCTCAAAGCCCCCATGAAAGCTCTCCTTAAGTGGGTTCAGATCAGAACACAGTTACAACAATTCCTGAGCGTGCCGCCAAATGCCCGATATATTCGCAGCGAATACAGTATAGGGGCCTTCAGTTGGCCGCTGCAGGCAAGCCTGCCAGGGAACGTGGACCCTTCACAGTCCTACAGTCATGGGCAGGAGGAACTTGGAATCCTGCTCCACCCTCCATCTTACAGGAGCTAAGGCTGACGTTCTCAGCCCGGGATCCTGAACCCCCTCCCGGCTGCCAGCGCGACCCGGACCCCCTCGTGTGTCAGATGGAACCCCGAGGGCCCCCAGCCCGGCCCCGCCGCGCGCGGGCCAGCGCGGGGTCCCCGGCCCGGGCTCGCGCCCACCTGTACGCTGGGGAAGGCCGTCTTCAGCAGGTAGAACATCTTCCGGTTGGACAGCACGTCGCCGCTCGTCATCTTCTCCTCGGCTCCCTCCCGAGTCTTCCCCTTGGACTTCTCGTGGAGGGCGTTGCTCTCGCGGACGCGCCGGACCTCGTCGCCGCCGCGGACCGCGGCCAGGACCGACGCGGCCAGCAGCTCGCGCAGGTCCACCGTGCCCCCCTCGGCGGCCGACACCGGCCCCGCCACGCCGCTGGGCTCGCTGCCCAGGCCGAACAGGCTGAAGCGGCCGGCCAGGAAGCCCGAGTAGAGGTGGTACAGTACGCCCAGCCCCAGCAGGCAGAACACGGCCACCCCGAGCGGGGACAGGCGGATGCCCATGGGAGCCATCGCGCCGCAGCGGGCGTGCGGACGGGCGCCCTCGCCAGCCGCCTCCGCCGGACGCCGCGCACCGACTACGCCGGCGACCGCTGCCCGGCGCCCGCGCGCCCCATGGCTCCCCCGCGGCGCAGCCCCTCGCCGCCGGTCTGCACGGCGGCAGGTCGCACCTCCAGGTTAGCCAACGGCCAGGGGGTGAAAGGGGAGCGTGGGTGTGTATCCGGGTTACGCGCGGGGCGGGGCCAGCGGCGCGGGGCGGGGCCGCAGGTGCCCCTCCCCTGAGGGCGTGAGGCGGGCGGAGGGGTTCCGGTCTCCGGGGTGGGTGGGCACCCGCCTGCTCAGCGACTCCCGCGCGCGGAGGAGCTGCTGTCTCCTCGGGAAAGTCTGGATCCCAGGCCTGGGAAAAGGATAATGTTCTCGTCCTTTTGAAGAACCCAGACCACCATTGAAAAGAACAGTTTTTTTTTAAAACCTCCCTACAGGGCAGTTGATGCAGAGAACTGCCCCTGGGGGGTTCTGAGAAGGAAACTGTTTACGTGCGGGGAGTAGGAAGCCCGTCTTTCTCTTGTGGCTGATCCAAACTGCTGGCCTTGCGGATCGCAGCCCCACAGTGGAACCACTACATCACCAGGGCAAGCAGTAAGGGTTCCTAAAGAGAGGGGTGAGCTCCTTTTACCGGGAACCCTACTAGCTGCATACCTAGATTGGAACTGGTATTAAATGCACGCCCCAGACCCATTCCTAAATCTGTTTTCTTTCCGCCTCTGATTTTCCTTCGGGGCATCTTTGTTATTTTATGGCAGAGAAGCTTATCGATCATCTCCCTGGAGCATAAGGACCTTCTGTTTCTAGTTTCATTGATTTAACCTAATCCTGTAAACGGTTACAGTCTTGGAAACTCAGGACGCAGTTCTATCCGGTTCTACCTCTACTATCCGGTCTGCATCTACTCCATGGCAGCCAGGGAGTGAGTGTTTGCAGACTAGCGCTGTCGTTTTAAGTCGCCTTTCTACACTGTGTTTGGCTTTGGGTTTGTTCAGAGAGGGGCAGGAGGTGGGCAGTCAGGAGAAATTCGTTACGGAGCCCTTCATTTTGTTCAGTCTCTGCAGCAGTGATCGCCATGAGTTGCACTCAATCAATGGCAGTGAGATTTTGTCCAGATAGAATCTCAACACTTATATGTACATATTTGTATGTAAAACGAGACTTCCAAAAGCTCCTGGAAGCTTGAAGTAAAAGAAAATGGAATTTGTCTACCAAACTTTTGAAACAGCTTTGTCTCCACGAATGAAAATAAGTCATCCGGCAGCTTTAAGCAAGCCATCATTCTGAAGTTTCAAACTGAAAGAAAACACATCTGACCTATTTCCTTCTCAGGGACGCATTACCCTGTCCTTCTTGCAAAGGGTGGGAAGGAAAGGAATTGCCTGAGAGAGGTCACTTGAGATAGCACAGTCACACAGCTTGTCCCAGGACGGGCACCCAGTGTGGAAAATGTAGTCCTTGAAAGTTAATGTCCAAAAAGTCATGGCCATGAGGTTTATTCCTTCTCAGAGGGACCCTCTTAGGCAGGGAACCTGCCTTATGATGGGGTTTTCAAGGCTGTAATCTTTGATGGCCACATCTTTCTTCCATAGTGTGACTGGTGTGTGCATACCACAGACCTTTTGTTCAGCATCCAAACACTTTATCCAGCACCCCCAGGTCCTCCAAATACACTCTGCCAAACCTTTCATTCAACTATGTCACTGGTACTAGCAGTGGTACTAGGTTACTCATGAGATTCATCTTTGCTTTTAAACATGTTTTAAAAGATGCAATGCACAGAATGAATTGTGAACCTTCATTTCTAAGTAAATCATACAGAGTTACCTGACCTTTACAGCTTCCTTTGAGCGGTGGGCATTGCTGGGACTGGCATATGGTTACAGAGATTCAATAAATGATGGCTGTTGGTTGTTTGACTTTTTTTTCTTCCAGAGTCCTGTGACCAGTTTTAAAGTAATCAGCATAAAGGTAAGTATAAATACAGATCAATGAGCTCTTTGCGTTAGTTCCTGTTCCTCTGTCCCATGAAGGTTGAGCTGTGCAGTTTCAACAGGTACAAGATTTACCTGGGACATGGAAGAAGCTACAGGACAGATGGGCAGGTTTTCCCATTTCTTAATCCACAATGTGAATTAGCCTTCTTTTCCAAGAGGAGCCCTCAGCAGATAAACTGAACCGTTCTCCAGAGAAGGAATCACAAAAAGGTGCAATTGGGAGACATTGAAAAGAAACTGGCGGGCTGCCAAATTCCAGAGGGCCATCACTGGTGCATCTCATGCTGACCTAATGACCCACAGGAATCAAAAATCTGAAGCTAGAACAGCCCAATGAGAACGGGCTATCCGTGCTGCCAAGGAATCAAGGAAGGCAAAGCAAGCATCTAAGAAGACAGCAATGGCTGCTACTAGGGCTCCCATGAAGCAAAAGTTGGTGAAGGCTGAGAAAGTTTCCACTCCCAGATTGGTGGAAAACGCTAAGTTTGGTACATGAGATTTTCAAATAGCGATGCAACCATAGCTCAATAAAAACAATAACAAAATGCAGATCAATGAAAGCAAAGTGCCCACGTGTTGACAGCACTAAATCTTAAGGAACTGATGTGGTAGTCATATAATCATTTGTCAGATTGAGGATTAAGCATGCAGAGGTAGAGTCTAGCCTGTCAATCAGATCATAGACAATGAGGTCTCTGTTGTGGGCTGGGCCTTCTCCTGAGAATTCTGGGAAATCCAGCGGTATTTCCTCCTTGGAGATGGGAGACTCATTGCTCACTCCATTGGAGAACTCTACTGACAAGACACATGGGCCAACGCTAATAGACCCTATGCCTTGTGAACTGGAGGAGCCACTGGGAGACCCCTGCCAGCACTGAGATATTTATAACGCCACTGGATCCAAAGACTTTCTGCCCACTGACCTGTGATTGTCCTGCATTCAGCATCATTGTATGTGTTCCATGAGGCGAAAGAGAACTTTATGGATTGATATCAGACATATGGGCTGGTATTGAACTTATGGACTTGGACTGGTCTGGGTTGGGATGCTTTCTCAATGGTCAATTTACCCTTTATAGAAATCTCTTTCTTATATACATATGCATGCTTATGAATTTGTTTCTCTAGTCTACCCAGACTAACACAACTGACTATATCTTTCGTGTCAATTTTTAGAAGCAGTTTCACAATTAAACAAGGCTAGTTTCAAATGAAATCTACAACTACATGGTACAGGTTATTTTAATCAACCAGTCCAGGAATGAATAGAGCTTAAGATCAGGGCTGAATAAAATTTCAAGATAGGTTTCATTAGGAAATAAACAAAACTGAATTAGGTAGTAGTTATGAAGAGATATATAAATGTATAATTTGGAAGTCATTGAAATTTATGAAAATAAATTGAGTGATACTTTCCAAGGATATTGGAAAAGAATACAGGATCATGTTCACTGTGGCACTATACAAAGTGTCAGAAAATCCACTGAAATAGAGTAAAGATTAGATAATCCTTAGATGATGATTAAAAGAATAGAATGAAGCAGTGTTAGAGATTGAAAAACAGCAGCAAAAACAACAACAAAACCAGTGCCATCAAGTCAACTCTGACTCATAGCAGTTCTACAGGACAGAGTTGACCTGCCTCCTTGGGTTTCCTTGACACTAAATATTTATGGGAGCAGACATCTTCCAAGAATTGACTGCTGTTCCACCTGTTAGTCTTGCAGTTAGTAGCCAACCAGTAGCCCACAGTGCTACCAGGGGTCCAATAGTAGATAAAGATATCATCTAACCCTTAAGGGAAATTTTATGTAAAAAGGAAAGCATTGAACCAGTTTTATGTGGGGGAAAGAATGTTGTGCCTTCGAACAAATACAGAAATTTGATTGAAAGAATCAATACAAGCTTCAAAAAATAAAGATCATATTATACCAAATATAAAGTAGCATTGTGAATCTGAGATGTAAACTGGTGTTTTACAAATTAAATTTTCTCTAGGTGTTGCCTACTATTTCTTCTGGATGACTACTGAAAGCCAAAAGAATTAGCATATGGGAGTAAAACTTCTTTAGCCAAGTTTCCTTCCACTGGTGTGCCGCCTCTTTTACAGAACTCACTCATTGATGCTCAGACCATCTATCTGTATCCCCACACCTCTCAGGGCACCTGCCCCCTTCTATTCCCATTTTTTAAGCTTTATATGCTTCTCAAGAGTCAATTTTGCTTATTCTCAACCTGTTTTGCCATTGTAGTTATTATTACAAATGCATGTCAAATAAAAATTTATGTAAAATAATAAAAGTAAGAATGCGAATACAAAAGACTTGATAAAGTTGAGTTGCTAAACATAAAAGCCACAAAACTACTCATTGAAGGGAAAAACTACAACTATAACTGATTGAGTGGTAAGGCACTCATAAAAGTTTAATAAATATTAACAAAAGTCAGCAAATGATCATTGTAATATAGTCATCAATCATGTTTACCATATATTGTATGTAAAATTGGGATTAAAGCTGTATCAGAGCATAGTGCACACTGTTCTTACACAGATTTGGATATAAAGCAAGTCAAATCATGTCACACGGGATGTAACTTGTGTTTTATCAGTGAAAGGAGGTAAAACACAATGAATCTTAACATGTACGCATAAAAATGAAAGATTCACTCAATAAAGCTTATTCTTGTGACATGAAATATTCTGATGTGTTTTCAAATCCTCTAAATTGATTTGATCATTCCATTAGTGGGTCACTGGTAGGGGCCCATTCTCCATGGTTTCTTGCATTTCTGCACATCTTGTGAGCAAGAGACACAGACTCCCTTTGTCCCAGATTGCCATTGAAAGGATGCTTATATGCATATAGCAAACAGAAAACAGAGATACGGTGTCTCCCTCTGGAGCAAAAAACAGTTTTGTTTCCTGTATATAACAATCACAATGATGGAATCCTCTGTGGGCAAACATAAGACAGACTCTCTTGTGAAACATCCTCGGCCCTTAGCTCAAAGTTTCCCTCTTATAATGCAACCCGCTGTGCAAGTGCCGGCATCACATGGCATTTTTAGTGTCATTCTGAGGGAACTGAGGCTTGAGCACAAATGCAAATGCCAAGTACAAATAACCACATTACTTTGTTTCTATGGCAAGAGTCTGGTGTCTTCTGCCAGCATCCACTAAAATGGTGGCTGGCCAACTTACCATCTTGCCAGGATGGTAAAATCTCAGACCCTTGATAGTCTTAATAGTCACAACTTCCACATTTTTGAAAGCACTTCTAGTCAATCTACCAGGTTTTATTCTGGTCTCCCTTGAAACTTCACTACACTATCAACTTAAAATCAGAGAACCTTAAAGTTGAAAGATAATCACACAACCAAACCCACCCCCCAAGAGAGTTGATTTTGACTCTCAGCAACTCCATAAGGTAGGGCGGAGTTGCCAAGTTGGGTTTTCAAGGCTGTAACTTGTGAGGAATAGACAGTCTCAGATTTGTCCCACAGAGAAGCTTATACTTTCAAACTGTTCACCTTGTAGTCAGCAGCCCAACATATAACCCCTCATGCCTATAATCACATGAATGAGGATCGAGTTTTTTAAAACAAATCTTAAACGTATTGAATGAAGACCAAAAATACTTGTAATTTCCCAATTATCTCTAAATTTTGTTTATTTTGCTGTTGAGAATACAACCAGAAAAGCATGGCCAAAATCAGGTTTCTATATGTATACCTTAGTGACGCTGCTTACATGTTTCAGGTAGCACAACCATTTTTATTTTTGTTTTCTTCGTAGTTCTTGCCTCACTAACATAAATTCATTGTCCACTAAGGGCCTTACGTCATATTTCTAATTCCTGTCGCTTTTTGAAATTTTGAAATGTGGACTAAGACAAATGCTTCCACACATCAATCATACTATTTCATATATTTGTTATTGGCACATACATTGATTGATCTGAACAGGGTCAATTAAAAAGCTCGCTGTTTTAACCCAGAGAGAAAAAAATTCCCATTTTTTCCCCTTAATCTTTGTCCCCCAAACACTATCCATTTCCGCAGGTTCACTTTGCTCATTGCAATAAAGTCAAGGCTGACTCATAGTGGCCCCCACGGATTTCCAAGACTGTAACTATTTACACAAGTATAAAATCCAGGCTCTCTCCTGAGGAGCTCCTGGTGGTTTTGAAGTAATGACAAAACAGATCTCTGCCGAATGAATAATCACTACATCATTAGGGGTGCCTGGGCTCACTTTACTAATACTATATTATGCTGCGAGATTATAAGGTTATCTTCCCGAAAAACCTTTCTTCTTTCAGAAGGAATATACCTTATTTCTTTTTATCTGCCTTCACCTATTACCTCACTCAGAAAAGGCTTATCCTTCAAGGTGTCCTAGTTTAAAAAGATAAGACACACAGAGACCGCTCTAGGCCAAGTGATAGAAATTTCTATGACAACATCTGCAGTGATGAGGGACCCATGGACACACTCAGCAACTATCAAAACACTCTGTGTCTCAGTGATTCTGAAACAAATATTCAGTACATCAGGAAGGTTTGTAAGCAAGATTCCTAGTCATGTAGAATACAAGGGCAACTTAGCTGAGCCACTTTTACTTCTGTTTATCATGTTCACATGATTCGTTCCCTTGTACAGGTGGTGCTTCACAGTGTGCTACCTGATGCCCACAGCCACCAGGAAAATTGCTGATTCATAGCCGCCCTATGCCGTTTGAAGCCACCAGCCACTCCAAGAGCAAACGACAGGGCTTTGCACTCCCATGAAGAGTTCCAGTCTCCGAGACTCACAGGGGCAGTGCTCTCCTGTTCTATGAGGTCTCTTTGAGTCAACATCAACTCCATATAAATGAGAAAGAGAGAGAAAGAATGTACCAGTGGGGAGAGCATCAACAATACAGGATGTCAGAGTGGTATCTTGTTTGAAATCAAAATACATAAAGAATATATGCCATTTACTTTGAAATTTACATCTTGGGGAATTATGTATAGATGTTTTACATTCCCTCATGCTTCAGGAAACCAACCATTGACCATGAACAAGCAAACAGATCAGTATCGCTCACCTTTACAATTCAATGTATGTGTCTCATATTAGACCTTAAACTCTGAGCACCCTGGTTTGCAGAAGACTGTGGATGGCAGTGATCATCCCAAATTTGCAGAGTCCCCACATAGATTAAGTCTCCTTTTAATGCTTTAATGCTTTCTGATCATTAACCAAGGAGGCAGATAACCCTGCACTCAGGCAGAAAATTGTGGAGAATGGATTGCTTTCATCTCTCTTCGGCTAACCCAGGGAGGGGCAGTCTCTCTCAGGGGTTCGCCTAGATGTGTCTTTGATGGGGGTCACCATAGTAGGGACTGTACAGGGTGCCACACAGCCATGAGGCATGCATTATCAGTCTTGCCCTTGCCATTTTGATTGGAAAGCTCTGGACCAATCTGGTAAGCTCTTCTGTCTAATGATGTACGATGTACAGTTGTGGGAATTACATAATTTCGTGTTAATTTGAAGATACAAAAGTGAAGTTTAGCCTGTCCATCAGCTCACAGCTTGATGGTTCATCCTGGTGGACATGACCTTCTAATAAGGAAGATCCTGGAAAATTTCTCTGTCTCTCTCACTCTCTCTCAGCTTCACCTTCCTGTTAAGAAGCCACTCCTACCCATGCTGATGGAAGCCAGTGGCCTGGTTTGGTGAACCATGGACTCATCTTGGTTCACAAGACTTTGCATCCACCAGCCTGTGCTCTTCCTGCATTTTGCATCATTGCTTGTGGTTGTGTGAGTCTAAAGAGGAATTTATGGACCAGTGTAGGATTTATGGCCTTGATCTGGACTGGGCTGGGATATTTTCTTAATATGCAATCACTTTTTTTTTAAATAATATTTTAATAAATCATTTCATTGGGGGGGCTCTTACAGCTCTGGTAACAGTCTATACATCAATTGTATCAAGTACATTTGTACATATGTTGCCACCAACATTTCCAAAGCATTTTTTTTTCTACTTGAGCCCTTGGTACAGCTCATTTTTTTGTCCTCCCTCCCCCACCCTTCCACTCTTGTGAACCTTTGATCATTTATAAATGATTTTTATTTGCATATTTTACACTGTCTGCTGCCTCCCTTCACCCATGTTTCTGTTGAAAAAGGAGGGCAACAAACTCAGAGACCACGGAACAAGAAGCGATCTCAAATCAATGGTGAGGAAAGCATAAAATGCTTAGTGCGGTTCCATCAAGTGTAATGTAGCCAAGAAGAAGCACAAAAAGCTGAATGAATGATGAACATGACAGTGGGGAAGGAGGAGAGCAAAAGGAAAGAAAAGAAAGAGCAAACAGGAAAAAGACATTTATAGAGGTAGAGACATAGGCAGGTACACAGGAAACTATATTAATGTATAAAGATAGGGGTGCAGGTCTACGTACATATGTTTATAAGCTCAATATTAGATAGCAGACAGACGCTGGGCCGCAACTTCTCTCTCAACACAAGAACATTTTACTAGCCTGGCATTCCATGACCGAGTCACCATTTCTGACGTGAGCGCTGCAGACAAAATGGGTGGATACGCTAATGTGGTGAAGAAAGCTGATGGTGTCCAGCTACGATAAGATATAGCATCTGGGGTCTTAAAGGCTTCAAGTGAAACAAGCAGCCAGCTAGCAGGGAAGCAGCTAAGCCCACATGGAAGAAGCACACCAACCATGAGGTGTTTGTTGATGGTATCAAGTGCCAGGCATCAGAAGACCCCAAACAAGTAATCATATCAATGTGAAGAAGTGGGGGTTGGAGTGGAGACCAAAGCCCATCTGTAGACAATTGGACAACCCCTCACAGAAGGGTCACAAGGAAGGGACAAGCCAGCCAGGGTGTAGGATAGCACCAACGAAGCACACATTCCTCTAGTTCAGTGCTTCTCAACTTTCCTAGGGCTGTGACCCTTTAATACAGCTTCTCATGGTGTGGTGACCTCTCCCAACCATACAATTATTTTCATTGCTACTTCATAACTGCAATTTTGCTAATGTTATGACTCAGGTGACCATTGCCAAAGAGTCCCTTGACTCCCAAGGGGGTTGTTGCAACCCGCAGGATGAAAACTGCTTGCTCTTCTAGTTCTTTAGCGCCTCCTCCCACCCACCCTCTACCCCGGCTATCATGACCAGTTCTCTTTCAAATTTGACTAGATCAGCGCATAAACACCGGTACAAAATAGAGCTCTCAAGTCACAGAATCCAGGACAGATAAAACCCTCAGAATCAATAATGATTGTAACAATACAATGAAGGTAGGGGGAAGGTGGAGGGAGAAGGGGGCAGAAATTAGGGGGCGATCTGATCACAATGATCAACTTCCCCCCAGAGGGGCAGACTACAATTACTTCCTGTCATAAAGTTTTCTCGTACACATATATGAGTGTCACTGCATTCCTTTCTCTAGTCAACTTGGCTTAATACATGTCCAACCACTGTCCTGTTCCTGCTTCTATTGTCCTGCCCTCCCATGCCCTATTCTTCCTGCTTCAAAATTGTAAATCCTTGGTGCCATTTTAACCTCATGTTAGGGGTCTTCCTCATCTGGATGATGTATCTGTGTTGTCTTTGTCTTCTTTAAGACTTAATAAATGTGGGCTGAGCCCCGGTGGCATAGTGGCTGTGCACAGGACTGCCGCCCACTGGGACGGAGGTTCAATTCCGACTCCCAGGAGCAAAGGCTGGGCCTCCTACTCCCACCACCTGAGGGCAGTGATGCCTAAAAAAAAAAAAAAAAAAAAAAAGACTTAATAAATGTTATTCGGAAATTATATTTGAGATGGGGTCTCTTTTGTGTCCTAAAACAGTCTCATTCCTTTTATGCTCAGACTGCTTTCTTACAATTGGAGTAGCTGCCAGCTAGCAGGACTATTCTGAGCAGGACACCTTCATTATTCAGAAAACAAATCAGCAAGACGAGTAAATCTGTTGGCATAATAATTCCTCCTGCTCGGTGGACCAATAGTGGACAGATTTGAAAGATCTCTGAATCATCAGGGTACCAATTAGAAATTTCTATTACCGTTTACTAAGAACAATAAGTCTCTGGGAGGTGTTCATCATACTCTAATTAAGAATGTCCACCTCCATCTTCCTTTTTCAGAAATGAGTCCATTGCACCATTAGCCTGAAAACCTGGAATGATGAAGTGTTCTAAGTTATTATTGTGGCTTTGCTTCCCTGATTCTATTCATTGGTCAAAATTTATCAAATTTAACACTTAAGATTGGTGCATTTTTTTTGCATCACTGCCCCCTGGTGGGAGTAGGAGAGCCAGCCTTGCTCCTGGAGAGCTGCTTCTGGCCACCAATCCTGTGGGCCACAGTCCCGCACGCAACCACTATGCCACCAGGGCTTAGCCCCTAAGATTGGTGAATTTTATTGTAAACAGTATGCCTAAATAAAGTTGATTTTTGAAGAGTAATAAAAGAAGAAAAGAGGGAACAAGGAAGGCAGAAACCAAAAGAAGAGACAACTTTTGACCATGGATGGCAGTGAAAGACCAAAATCTATTTGCAGAGTGCCCACGTGAATTAAACCTCTGTGGAATCCCCTCTGATGATTGACCAGGGGGGTGCGACTAGCCTTGCTAACAGACTAAATACATTGGAAAGTGGATTCATGCAGATGTCGTTAGGTTAAAATTGAATACTTATCATTTGTTGTCCCTTTTGACACAGTTTAAATTTGTTTTTTTTTCCTTTTAGCAAATAATTTTATTGGGGGGTTCTTACAACAATCCCTACATCCATTATATCAAGCTCATTTATACATATGTTGCCAGATTATTGTCTGCTTTCTTTTCACTTAGTTTTTCTCTTATTTTCTGATTGTTGTTGGAAGGCTTTTGTTGTTGCAGTTGTATGTTTCTTGATATAAAATCGAGGATAGGTAAGTCCATTGAGACAGTAGCTAGATTAATTATTCTTGGGGTTATGGCAGGGAAGGGTGGGGGGGAATAGGATGGAATAAGGAGTACAAAGATTTAAAAAAATGTTCTAAAATAGATTGAAGTGTTAATTGCCTAACTTGTTTGAATATGTTCAGACATTGAATTGTATGATATGCGAGGTGTATGTTAATACTGTTCAAAGAAGAGAGTGAGGGCATTTGCATGTGATAATTCTTTGTACTGAACACAAAGTAGAGAAGAAGAGTTGAGATCCACATTCCTGCCTCAGTCATGTGTTTTGACATGCAAAAGAGACCTCAATCTCAAATATAACTTAAGGAGAACATTTATTAAACCTTTTTGTGGGCATCACTGCCCCCTGATGGGAGTAGGAAGCCCAGGCTTGCTCCTGGAGAGCTGCTGCTGGATTTGAACCACCAACCCTGTGGGCCACAGTCCCACAAACAACCACTACACCACCGGGGCTCAGTCCCATTTATTAAATCTTAAAGGGACAAAGATACCACAAGACAGACACATCATCCAGTTGAAAGAGGCCATTATCAAGAAAAATGGGATCTTAGAATGCAGTTGGGATGCTAGTTAATAAGGTCTAGAACAAAGGAAACTGTCATAAATTCATAATTGATGTCAGACTAATACTTCACAGATATAGTTGGGACTACAGAAGCAGGAACAGTACATGACTGGGAGAAGTACACTGTCTTCATTAGAAGAGTTTGTAAGCTTAGTCTAGAGTCTTCTTACCAAGAAAGTCAGGTTGAGACCTATCGTGCAGGAGTCATGGTTATGGGACATCCTGTACTGTCCCCATTGTGGTGATTTCCATCAAAGACACATCCAGGAAAGCCTCTAAAAAACTGTCCTTCCCTGGCCTGGCTGGAGAAGGGTGGAGGTAGTCTACTTTCCAAGACTCTGCCTGAGGTGCAAGATTATCTCTATACCCGGTTCATAATCAGAAAGCATTCAGTGGCAGCTTAATCTAAGTGGAGACCCTGCATTTTGAGCTGTAATTTCTAGCCATAGCCTTATGCAAACTGAGTACTCTCAATTAAAGTTCTAATACCTGTGCTACAACTGCATGTCTCAACAAGACTGTCCTATGTCTAAAAGAATTAAGAAATGCCTTCAATTCCAGTCTAGCCAGATTTGCAAGTTCGTCTCCCCACAAACTGAAAAAGGTAGATATAAATACTAGGTGAGCAAGGGAAGCCAGACAATCTTTGACTAGATCAAAATAGAATCTAGGTAGATGACTAGTGTGGTCAGGTGATGGCAGCGGGTAGGGGAGTTCACCAGGGAACATCTGAAAGTGGCTGCCCTGTGTAGAAGGTAGGGAGAGAGCCAAGAAAGAGACAGGACACTCCAGGTTGAGCAGGAGGCGTAAAGTGTATTGTGAAGAACTGCTCCATACCAGGTGACACCCTGAACCAATAGGTAGAGCTCTGTATTCCGAGTCCAGGTTTCAGAGATTAGACAGAGCACCTGATGTGAGTTTCCCATCCCACACATTATCCTCAATTTCAGCACGTCCAAATGCCATTTGGATCTAGGAATTTTCACGGGTCTTGTGCCTATTGGTCTTCTACTAGTTTTCTGGAAGGAGGTGTGTTTACAGTAATGTGGTCAGTTTGAGGTCAGAGGCAGAATAAAAGTCCCCACTTGTCCTCCCATTGGGTTCGGGGTTTGGTTTACCTCAGTTCTTGCTTCTCAACATTGAAAGGATTCATGGGGCAGAAGCACTTGTGTAGACTCCAAGTAACTTTTAGGAGAGATGGAAGTTTCCGGTATTACAGTCTCAAAACACACTCGCTCTCTCTGGAAGGTGTGCAACAACACGTGGTGGGGGCCATGGGAAAGTTCGAGACTAAAAATGACTGTATCAGAGGAGCCCCGAAAAGCACGTGAAAGGAATACCAGAAAGTAGCATGGAAGCAGCCTCCTGAGCCCTGAGCAGGGAATTCCAAGTGAGCCAAGAGAATGTGGCCCGGGAGGGACCATAGGCACTTACGCACCACGCAGGTCGAGAGATTCCAGCCCTCTGCAAACAAGAGACAGAACCCTACCAGCCCATGGCTTACCTTTATCCCTTCCTACCTCCCACTTGCTGACAGTGGGATAGCTTAAGGACATTGGCTGATCTTATTGGCTGAGTTTAGGCCCACCTGTGCCATGTCATGTGGCGGGTGTTAGTCTGTGTGACCAGGTGGCCCTCCCACCTTGGCCTACTGTGTTTCCCCGAAATTAAGGCAAGGTCTTATATGAATTTTTCCTCAAGAAGACACCCCAGGGCTTATTCTCAGGGAATATTTTAATTCTTTAAATCCGTGCAACAATCTATAGTTATTCAGATATAGTTGAGTTGTTGTCTTCTGGAACATCAAACTAACTCTCCAAACTCCGAAGTCCATCGTGAATTATGTGCGACTGTATTTCCTTTAGAACCACTGGCCCCAACCTCTTTTGTCGAGCAATAGAACAGAGCTCTCAGTCAAGGAGCAGCTCTTATCCATGTAACCTGCTCGGAGTGCATTGGTAACAATGCTGTCAGTGACTTCATCCCATGAATTCTTCACCCAAAGTTTCCATGCTGGCTTCTTGTCATTCTATTTTCAATCTCATTAATTTCCATGCACAAATGGTCTTTGACTGGCTTGTTTATTGCTATATCAAAGAGTCTACAGATAGGTCACAATGGGGCAGATGGGAAGGGCTGCCTGTCTTTGTCACATCTCTGTGACAAAATGCATGGGTTGTGCAAATACACTGTAGCCACGCCCATTTTTCAGGCTAGGACTTACATTGTGCAAATGCTTAAAAATTCTCTAGGGCTTACTTTATGTGTAAGTCTTATTTTCGGGGTAAAATGGTAGGTGACTTGGATCTCAGCATGCTCAGTTCTGACATTTCCCATAAATGTCTAATTAGTATGCCTGGTGTCTTTGCAATCCCTCTATTGGGGCCTTGCAAGCCGATTTCCTCTGGGGCAGAAATTCCCCTTTATCCCCTTTATTACATGTAGCAACCCATGACATGTGATCTACTCAACCCCTGGTGGATGATTCATTCTCTTATCTATAAGCTTCAAGAGACAAAAACAAAACTAACACCCCAAACGGACCTGGAACCAATACGAGAAAGATCATGTTATTATATTCAAGGCCTTCTAGACCAAGATGAACAGTGCTGCTTCTCCCAGAGTAAGCTGATGAACAGTTTTCACTAATACTGAAAGGACTGTGTGTCGGGGGAGTGGCGGGGGGGGGGGGGGGGGGGGGGGGGGGGGGGGGGGGGGGGGGGGGGCTGGTAGGAGATGGGATGGGGTATGTGTGTGCATGTGTGCATGTGTGTGTGGGGGAGGGGGGTAGGTGGGATGGTGCACAGCCTGTTGTCATTCCTTTTATTGTAGTAGTCATCTGGGTCAGGAATCCTGAGGAGGCTACCAAGATTCACTGACGGGACTCAGATTATGATGCTAATATGCCAAGCATACCTGAAACTCCAGGAATTGAAATAAAGGGGAGGAAATAAGAAGCATTCAGAATGCTTCTGCTGGTGCTGAGGTGCCCTGGCTACCTGTGGGAGAAGGATAAGGGCATCATCCAGGTGGGCCTAAGGACACACAAGGATAATTATTTCATTACAGTGGCCATTTCTGGAGCATTAACTCAATGTCTCTACACTCTACCTTAAAAGGCCCTGACAATGTTGCCACTTGTCTTTCCCATGATCCCCTCTGGCTTGAACATTGGATATCTGCAGCCAGAGATTGCCATCACCATAAAGTCCAGGACCAAAGACACCACTCCAAGGCGGCGAGTTCTCGGGATGAAAAAGAACCCACTAGATCATGTTCAGGATAAAGAATTATGGCTGTTGGAGCAAACAGATCAATAGATAGAACGTTTAGCTTGAAAGGGGGGAAATGTGGCCATTCCTGATCTGGACTGGTCTGCCTGTCTGGGAGGTGCTGGTATTGGCTGGGGCGACTTTCCACAGCAGTGTGATAGGAGGTGCTGTAGAGGGATTCCAGGTCTGACTTTCAACTCCGGGTCATCTTCCGTGGAAGCTAGCTGGCTCCACGCCTGTGGATTGTAAGGTGCCAGAGAGATAAGCTGCATTCACCAGCTCAAACACACAGCAGCAAAGAGTTAAACCAAAGTTTATTTAAACATAGGCCCACTTCTAAAGAGATTAAACTGACCCCACTCAGAGGTGAGGAAACATTAAGCGATCAAATATGTCTCCCTTTGTGAGCCTGGAGCAGTTGGTCCAGAGAAGGGGGACATTTTCTAGGGTAATGCTCTGGTTTTTAAAGGACGCTTTCAAGGGGGGAGGGGCACACAGCTCCACAGAAGACAATGTCTAATTAGTTACTAAGTTCATCCTTGGGTCTCCTACCTATTTCTTTTTTAATTTATCTTAGGCTATAATTCTGTGTCAGCCTCTCTTGGGTCTTATCAAGGGCTATAAATCTGGTGGGAAGGTATTGAACTTTTCCTAGCTCATAACTCTTGGTAAGATGTCTCAGGATGTCCAGCCAGCCTCACCTCAACTTTGAGACATTTGCCAGACTCGTTATATGCAAGCCCATTGTTTACTTTTCTAGTCCACAGAATGTTCCTTCCCTTAGCAGACAGAATATTCATTTTGAGCAAGCAGAGTATTCAGTTGCTTGGCAGGCAAAAGTTCCTGCCCTGTCCCTCTCCCCCGGGGCAGCTTTCTGTAGCAAGCACAGCAGTGGGAGATATGCTCACAGTGGCCACAGGCTGCCATATTTATTGTCTCTCCAGGCCCTCTGAAGAAAGGAAGTCAGTGCCATCTAATTCTAGGATGTGAATTCTCCACTAGTTTAAAATTGGAGTATTTTAGGGATCATCTTCCCACTAGAATAAATCACCTGCAAGTTGGAGGCAGGTGTTGGGTGGAAACCATGGTGACACCTGTAACTCTAACTCTGTACTTTTCCCCAAAGGGTGAAAATATCATTGCACCAACAATTGGTTTGCCAGGTCTAGAGGAGAAATACAACAGTCCTCCCAGGGATTCTGCCCTAGGCAAATGCTCAGAAGATTGTTGACATTTAAGCAGAGGCAGGAGTGTAGTTTATCTTTGTCAAGTACTGGGATCTGCATAGTCCTCTATAGTCCATGGAATAATGTTCTAGGAGGAAGAACAGGGCCCTGGTAACCTAGTGGTCATGTGTTGCGCAGCAATCTGCAAAGCAAGCAGTTCAAAGCCTTCAGCTGCTACTTGGAAGAATGAATGTGCTTTGTACTTAACATGAGTCCCAGAAACTCCCAGAGACTGTTCTACTCTGTCCTATAGACTTGCTGTGAGTCCGCATTGACTGAATGGCAACGAGAAGGAAGAAAATTTTACCAAGTAACATGGCCAGCTTCGGTATTTCTTGCTACCTGCGTGCATGTCAAGTGTTTTGCAGGGTTCCCTCGATGATGAGATACTCAGAAACTTCCAATGGAGTAGCAAGGCATTCTGAGAAATGCCCCACGATGTTGTCATGGACTAAGTGGATAATCTGCCCAGATCTCTACCTTCGCACCTTGGCCCTGTCTCAGTGACATTCTTCAGGCTGTTTGCCCTTGGACAATGTTTCAAGTACAATTGCATAGACACTGCATTTCCCCCCACCCCCAACTACATTAAGAAAAATAACTTGGGTTACTTCTCAGTCAAGTTTGACTGTTGCACTCATTGATGCATCATATAGCCTTTGCAATCATTTGGTTCATTGCCACAATGAATAGATTTTATGTTTTAGCGTCTGCATTAGAACTCTGTCCTTTCAATGAGCCTTGCAGTGGTAGGTTGGTGAAAGAGGTAAAAATGCCAGGCTACGTTCATACTGTCAACTGTGTCGTATACCTTGTGTGTTAGTCTGGGTAGACTAGAGAAGCAAATTCACAAACACACATGTATATAAGGGAGAGGCTTACGTACAAGAAGAATGCAACATTGAGAAAACATCCCAACCCAGTCCAGTCAAAGGTCACACGTCTGATATTAGCCTATATGTTCGATACCAGTCCATAAAGTCTCCTTTCAACTCATCAGGACAATCACAGGTGCAGAGTCTTGCATATCCAATGGCAGTAGAAGCATCCTGGCGCTGACAGGGGTCTCCCAATGGCTCCTCGTTTACAGGGCTCAGGGTCTATCAGCAGTATCCACTGGTGATAGAAGCATCTCAGTACTGACAGGGGTCTCTCTGTGGCTTTTCCAGCTTCAGAGGTCTGGTTCCATCAGGGTAAGCCCATGTGGCTTCTCTTCTGGCTCCTCCAGTTTCTAGGACTCAGGGTCTGTGCAGTCATCTTGTCTTGTCTCTAGCATCTCCAAGGAACTGAGTTTTGTGTCTTGTCAGTCACAATGTCTACCAGGGACTCAGCTGTAAGTCTCTCCCCTCCACGGAGGAAAAGCCGTGAGATTTCCCAGAATTCTCAGAGAAAGACATGCCTACACAGAGGTCTCAGTGGCTGTCTCCAGATTGACAGGCTAGACTCTACCCCTATACTCCCAATCATGAAATTGACACTAAAGTCCATGACCACCACATCTTGTGCCCTGTAAAGTGGGTTCACTAGTTGTTGCTAACATCTGTTGGGGTGCCATAGGTGGCACTCAGCTTAAAGAGGCCACAGATGAAGGAGCTGCGCATCGCTGCCTTACATGCCAGGCCTGCAGCAGGCTGCTGGTGGTGTCCGTGTACTGTAGTGGTGACAACAGTTGTCAGGTCTACAAAGGAACCCCACCGTTTGGCAGTGGTGAGAAGTGATGAGAATTTTCTGGAAGAAGTAGTGCTATTTTCCTGATCTGTAAGACCGTGATGCAAATAAACTAATGTCTCTCAGATTGTTTCTAGGCAGCTGTTTGGTAGCTAGAGTGTCTCTTGTCCTTGGGACTCAGTAGGTCATATGACATGGAGTCAAAAAAACCCACACAACCCCAAACTCACTGCCTTACATGGATTCCATCTCATAGCGAATCTTATCTTAAAAGACAGGGTAGAACCCTCCCTTTGGGTTTCTGGAACTTTAACTCATTACAGGAGTAGAAATCCTCTCAGAACGTTTTCCCTAATGGGAGGGTCCTTAGGGCTTCCCTTTACACCAGTAATAAATTGGGTCTAGCGTGTAGAGAGTATCAGGACCACGGAAGCTATCCAAGTTGTGAAACTAACAGACCTGATACTCCAGTAAATCAGAATAGGAAGGATTCACACCAACTGGGAAATGGTATACTGATGTTCCTGCCCAAGAAATTTTTGACAAATGAGTGAAAATCATGACCAGGAGTTCGGCTGCCAGTGTGGCTGTACTTCTGACCCGGATAAGAAACATATAGGAAATATTCAATGATGCAGTCACAGATCAGTATGCAACCCTGGCAGAGGTGGAGCAGTGGGAAAGAGTGCAGATAGATGCAGAAAACTAGAAAGCCACAACAAGATATTTGGATGGGTATTTTCTAACTAGAGCACCTAAAGCTGATTAAAGCTCATAATCAACCACTCAACAGTCAATTTGTCATACTGTGCTGACTTGTGTGTTACTAGTGGGCTGGAAGATATGCTACTAATATCTCAAATATCAGCAGGCTATCCATGTTGGGCTCGGTCAGATGAGAGAGAATGGCGTGGCTGTCTCCTTCTTTAAAAATGGGCCCAAGGATTGGAGGAGGGTGGGGGAGAGGAAGAGCCACATATATGGAAGACTTAACAGGATATTGTTGTTGGTTTAATTTTTTGAGGTGGACTTCATAAATATATATGAGTATAGTATGCTTTTTTATAAACTCAAATAAACAAACAAACCCTGAAAACTCCCCCTGCCCAGATTCCTAGTGATTTGAGTATCTTGAAAACAAACCCCAAAAAAGAGCAAAAGTACAATAGGAATGAACTTGAAGTCTTTAGTGACAAACAAGTTCATCTCAAACTAACAGAAAAATTAGTCCATGGAAACCTTATTAATGGCAGCAGAATACTGTCTGATAGTGCCAGAAGAGCTCTTCAGATGGGAAGGCATTCAAAATACAATTTTCACAGCTCTTTTTACTAGGTTTGGACTATTAGCCACATTAAATTAACCTTTTGCTTATAAATAATTTTATTGGGGCCCTCTTACAGTTCATAACAATCCATATATTAATTGCATCAAGCACATTTGTACTTTGTTGCCATCAACATTTTCAAAATTTTCTATTTGAGTCCTTGGTGTCAGCTCCTCTTTCCTTCTCTCTCCCCCATCTTCCCACACTCATATCCCCTTAATAAATTATAAATTATTATTATTACCATATCTTACACTGTCTGCTGTCTCCCGTCACCCACATTTCTGTTGTTCGTACCCCTAGGGGTAGGGGTCTGGTGTTATACATTGATTATTGTGATTGATTCCTCCTTTCTCTCTCTTCTTCCCCCACCTTCCCTTTACTTTCATGGTGTGGCAATCACTGATCTGTGTCAGTTTGAGCAATGGAAGTGTAGGGGTAGAGTCTAGCCTGTCAACCTGGAGATAGCCAATGAGGCCTTTCTGTGGGCATGGCTTTCTCCTGAGAATTCTGGGAAGTCTCGTGGTATTTCCCAATAAGAGGAGAGAGACTTGATTCAGTCCCTTGGGACATTCCACTGACAAGACAAGATGGCGGCATGCTGATAGATAACTGAGTCCTGGAACCTGGTGGAGCCGAAGGAGAAGCCATATGGGCTTGTTCTGATGGAACCAGACCTCTGGGGCCAGAGAAGCCACAGAAAGGCCTCTGTCAGTGTCAGGATGCTTCTACTGCCGCTGGACACACAAGATTCTGAACCCACTACTCTGTGATTGCCCTGATGTCATTACACATGCTTCGTGAGTCAGAAGGAGACTTTGTAGACTGCTATCGGACATATGGGCTATTATCAGACTTATGACCTTGGACTGGACTGGGTTGAGAAGCTTTCTCAATGTTCCATTCCTCTTGTATATAAATCTTTCCCTTATATCCATTTGTGTGTTTATGAATTTGTTTCTCCAGTCTACCCCGACTAACACACATGATATCACTACTCCCATGATTATTCCTGAGGGTTTTATCTGTCCTGGATTCCATATGATGAGAGCTCATATCTGTATTAGTGTACATCCTCTCTACTCTAGCCAGATTTGGGGTCACAATAGTGTGGGGGGGGGCGGGGCATGAGGAAACATTAAAGGACTAGAGAATATTGTGTGCTTCATTGGTACTATACTATATCCTGACTGGCTTGTCCCTTCCTTTTGACCCTTCTGTGAAGGGAAGTCCAATTGTCTACTGATGGACTTTGGGCCTCCACTAACATCCTCCCCCCACACCCCCTTTTTCACATTGATAGGATTGTTTGTTTTGGGTCTTCTGATACTTTATACCCAATCCCGTCAACAACTTGGGATACACAGGCTGCTATGCTTCTTCCATGTGGACTCTTTTGCTTCCATGCTTGTTTAACTTCAAGCCTTTAAGACCCCAGATACTCTATCTCCTAATAACTAGGCAACAGCAGCTTTTTTTTTTTTTTTACCACATTTGCTTATGCACCTGGTCTTCAGTGCTCGCTTGTCAGGAATGTGAGCATCACAGACTGCTGGGTTATTACAACAAAGTGCTCTTGTGTTGAGGAGAGATTTGAGTAGAGGCCCAGTGTACTTATGGTATCTTATACTTAACATAGGACTTTTCACAACTCTTTTTAATAGGTTTGAACTATTATTCAGTTTGAATTGATCTTATAGGAGACCAGAAGCTTATCTAATTCAAAAAGACTAATTCTAATTCATTTCTGCACACTAATATTTATGTTATCAATTGCTACACATTATGTTACATTTTTGACAAAGTCAACTTTTACTAGATTAGTAGTTAGTACATTCCTTGTTTGGGTTATTAACAAATATTTGCAGCTGTTTCTTCTCATTTTGAATCATGCTTCATGAGCAAAAGTAGGTTCTGAAAGCTTTCCTTCATCCTGTTATTTTTTAGAAGGCAACTCTTCCTCAGTTGTATTTTTATTTTCAAAAATTTTTAAACAGTTTTATGGATGTATAATCCACATGTTATATACTCTTTTAGAAAACCATTTTATTTGAGGCTCAAACAACTCCCAGCACAATCCATCCATCCATCCATCCTCTGTATGCAAAACATATTTATACACTTGTTGCCATCAGCGTGCTCATATAAATTCTTTCCACATTTCTAATCCCCTGGTATCAGTTCCTCATATTTCCCCTCCCTCCCTCCTCTCCCCACCTCCACGAACCCTCAATAATTTATGAATTTATTATTATTTTGTCATATCCTACACTGTCCGATATCTTCCTTCTCCTACTTTCCTGTTATCCGTACCCCAGGGAAGAGGCCATATGCAGATCCTTATAATTGGTTCCTCCTTTCTACTCTACCTTCCCTCCACCCTCCTGTTATTACCATTCTCACCATTAGCCCCGAAGGGATCATCTGTCCTGGATTCCCCATGTTTTCAGTTCTTATCTGTATCAGTGTACATCCTCTGGTCTAGCTGGATCTATAAGGTGGAAATGGGATAATGATACTGGTGGAGAGGAAGCATTTAAGAACTAGAGGAAAGTTGTATATTTGGGCCTTGCTACACTGTACCCTGACTGGCTCGTTTTTTTTCCTGCAATCCTCTGTAAGGGGACATCAATACAGATGGGCTGTTGAGCCAACATGGCCAAAGAAGATGGGTGGGTTTGTTGGGACAACATGGCCAGTGAGTGCATGTGAGATTGATTGAAGGGTGGAGATAGAAATGGCTCAGCAATCCTCACCTTTCTCCTCTTCCTCTTGGATCTTTAGACCAGCCAGCTGCCTTATTTGTTCTGTGCCTCGATCTGCCAACTACGGTACTCGTGGAAACCTACCCCGGGGACTGTTTTGCTGTGAGTTGAGGTTTCTTCAGGCCCTGCTTCACCATGCTCCTGGCATATACATCTCTTGAGCTGGGCACTGTCGGACCCTCTCATCTGGCTGAGTCAGTTGGTAGCCTCCTTGCCGTTTGTTGCTTGTGGTGTGATAGCCTGAATTGCTCTACAGAGGACTACTCAGTGGCCTTCAAGACTCAAACGACTGCCAGTGTATTAGCTGTCTCATGCAAGTGAATTGTACCGAGCCATTTGTACTGATTTACAGACTAGTTAACTGTTTAGTTCTTATGTTAGATGTGTGTGTATATATGTATATACATACTTATATATATATGTATATATGTATATACTTATTAGTGTCCTGGTTTTGTTTCGTTAGAGAACCCTGTCTCTAACACATGGACTTTGGGTCCCCAAGCTGTAATCCCTCTCATTTATAATGATATAATTTTCAGTTCTTTGATCCCTTCAACACTTCATGGTCACATAGACCGGTGTGCTTCTTTCATATTGGCTTTGTTGCTTCTGAGCTACATGGCCACTTGTTTACTTTCAAGCCTTTAAGACCCCAGACGCTATGTCTTTTGATAGCCAGGCCCCATCCTCTTTTTTCACCACATTTGCTTGTGTACACATTTGCCTTCAGTAATCAAATCAGGAAGATGGGCATGAGATTATATGATTTTTGGTTCTTTAATGCTTGATAACTGACCCCTTTGACACTCATGGTCACACAGGATGGTGTGCTTCTTCTGTGTGGGCTTTGTTGCTTCTGAGATAGATGGTCGCTTGTTTACTTTCAAGCCCTTAAAATATCAGATGCTATATCTTTTGATAGGCAGGCACCATCAGATTTTTTCACCACATTTGCTTATGCACACATTTGTCTTCAGTGATCACGTCAGGAAGGTGGGCACCATGTAATGCCAATTTAATAGAACAAAATGTTCTTGCATTGAGGAAGTACTTGGGTGGAGACCCAATGGAGAATTGTTTTCTCCTCCAGACGTTCATCGAGTCTATCATGCTACCTTAATACTAACCCTATAAGTATATGCACATAGATCTATCATCATATATAAATATATTTACCTATGTACATGCCTGCCATTTATAGAGGTATTGTCTCCCAATTGTTTCCTCTATTTTCTTTTACTTTCCTCTTGTTCCACTATCACGTTCTGCCTTCAGTTGGGTTTCAGTAATTTCTCTGTTACATTACTCTTGATCAATCCCTATCAGGCTTCTCACACCCACCTTGTCACTGATCTGGATCACTTGTTGATCCCTTATTCCTGGACCAGTCAACACCACCTCCTTTCTCCCACCTCCCCATCATTCATCTTTCCCTGGAACCATCAGTCTTATTGTTTTCTCCTCCAGGCTGTTCATCCAGACTATGTTATCTTGATAGCCTTGCAAAAAAAACCCAAGCTAGCACAAGATGAAGTGACAAAAGAAAACAAAACAATGATAACAACAACAACAATGTCCATTAAAATACATAAGTAAGTTAAAAAATAAAAATAATACTAACAACAGAAAGGCCTGTAAATACTTCAAGGTCTGTTCACTGACCTCCAGGAGTGTCCCCCAGTTGAGTCTGATGGGGTGCCACACCCTGGCCCCAAAGTATATCCTTTGCACTGCCTCAGGAATTCCATGCTCTGCTCCCCCTGCTGCTCTGCTGCACACATTTCATGCTTTCCTATTTATATACTCTTACTGTCAACGGTCCACCACGTGTCTGTCAGTTTGTTGCACTGTGGTGGCTTTATGTTGCTATGATGATGGAAGCTATGTCACTGGTATTTCAAATGCCAGCAGGGCCAACCAAAATGACAGAACTTCGAGACTAATTACAGACTATGAAGAAGGAATTGACTGCCACCTGAGAGGAAGTAGTCACTGAAAACCTTATGTATAACACCAAAATATTAGCAGATACTAAAGGCCTAATGAATGGATGCAGAACCTTATCAGATATAGTGCCAGGGTCAGAAGGGTCTGAAAATGTGACGGATGAGGGGCTATTTTCTCAAAGTTGAGTCGACCACTGTGATGTGAATGCAGTAAAGCCCATGGGAGTGGAGCCTTTGGGATCTTCATTTGCCGACCAGGCATAACTCAAAATAATAAGAGAAGAAGCTGCAAAAATCTACATATAATTAGAACTTGTAATCTATGAAGTATGAATCTAGGAAAATTAGAGGTCACAAGGGCAAAATGGAACACATAAACATTCATATCATTGGCTTTAGTGAGCTGAATCGGACTGGAATTAACCCTTTTAAATCAGAAACTCAGAGTTTACTATGCAAGGAATGACATAAGAAAGAGAAATGATATGACATTCATTAAAAAAAGCAACACCCTCTACATTGAAGTACAATACTATCCGAAAATTTTGAAAAACAGAAGATCATTAAACCCCGGGGGGATGATTGATAAGTCTCTCTACCCTAACTTAAAAAGGAGCTTTTGAAAGGGAGCCAAAGGCAGATTTAAGGGAACAAACAAACAGACATCGCTCTAGGAATGGATTTTGGATTCACACTGAATCCTAGCTCCAATTTAAGAGCAATTAGTGCTCAACACTTACCCTCAGGAAAGGAACACAGAAGACATAAATGCTATAGCAAAATGTGGTGAAGAAATTAGAGGTTGTTTGGCTCTGGAATAAAAAAGCATGAAATGAATACAAGAAACCACAGAAGAATTGATCTCTTTGGATAATGGTATAAGTGAGGAATATGGAATATATGTTGGATGACCAATTGTTGTTAGAGATACTCAAGAAGGTTTCAATTCATAATGACTGTGCACCACAGAATGAAACATATCCTCACAATTATTTTGTCTGTTTGTTTTTTGGGTATCACTGCCCTCTGGTGGTGGGAATAGGAGGCCCAGTCTTTGCTCCTGTTGAGCCACTGCTGGAATTGAACTTTCATCCCAGTGGGCCGCAGTCCGGCGCACAACCACTATGTCACCGGGGCTCAGCCCTCACAATTATTATTTTTAAGCCCACAGTTGCAGCTGCTGTCAGTGCACCCTGTCAAGGGTCTCCCTTTTTTAATAGTTGATTCTGAATGTCTTCCAACCCAACACGCTCATCTATAGCAGACAATGTTCTCCTGCTATTCATAAAGTTTCAGTGGTTAATCCCACAATAGTTGACTGAGTTCTTCCTAGACAGTCTGCTGAAATCTGTTCAACATAGGAGACCCTGATGATGCTTTTTTTTTTTTTTGCATTCGATGAAAAAAAAATTTTCCAATGATTTTATTGGGGGCTCTCACCACTCTTATAACATTCAATACATCATTTGTATCAAGATTATTTGTTCACATGTTGCCATCTTCGTTTCCAAATGTTTTCTACCTGAGCCCCTGGTATAAGCTCCTCCTTCCTCCTCCTTTTTTAAAATAAGTCATCTTATTGGGGGCTCATACAATGCCCATCACGATCCACACATACATCAATTGTACGCAGACCTCATTTACACACTTGTTGCCATCATCACTCTCAAAACATCCTCCCTCCACGTAGGTCCGCAGAACCAGCTCCCCATTTTTCCCCTCCTCACCCTTCCCTCTTGAACTATTAATAATTTGCAAATTGTTGTTACCTTTTCATATTGTACACTGTCCAATGTGTCCCTTCACCCACCCCCCTGTTGTCCACACCCCAGAGAGGAGGCTATATGTAAATCCCTGAAATTAGTTCCCCCTTTCTACTCCACCATCCCTTCACCCTTCCAGCATCACCACTCCTACCACTAGTCCTGAGGGATCATCTATCTTAAATTCCCCATGATGCTTGCAATCATTAGATAAAGCCGCTTACTTTCCAGTATTAGAGCAGTAAGCAATCAGTATGACAAACTGAAAGAATGGCAGTGGACTACCAAAAGTACGAAGGGGTACCCCCCATCCCCCACTCCCACGCCCCAAAATGAATTGGTCCTGGCAGAGCAGAGTTTTTTGTAGTACACCTTTTTCCCACTACAAGAGCATAGAGTAATTTGCTTTGAATTAGTGTCCCCCGTGGCATCACCTGGGAAGGTTCTCTCTTATTACAGTGAATGTTTTCATAAAGGCTGTTTCACTCTAACCTTGTGTTGGGAAATGGGTGATTTACATGTGATGAGGACAGTGTGCGGTTGTGAAATTATGTTTCCTGCTTGGAAAAAAATGCCACAAAAATTGTTGCGATGTTGAAAACAACTTACAAGGACGGTACTATGAGATACTAATACTCAAGTGCATGAGTACTTTTCTTGTTTTAAAACAAGTGAAATGGGGGCTGAGCCCCGATGGCGTAAGTGGGTGAGTGCGGGACTGCAGCCTAAGGAGTTGGCGGTTCAAATCCAGCAGCGGCTCTCAGGAGTGGCGCTGGGTAGCGCCCACGATCACCAGAGGCAGTGATGCCCCCACCCCCTCCAAAAAAAAGAAGTGAAATGTCGATTGATGCTAAGACTCATTCTGGATGTCCACCAACTTCGTGAATGGACAAAAATGTCGCCTAGCCGGTTATTTGAAGTTCCTTCCATCAAGTCAGACTGTTAATCAAGCTTTCTATTTAGAGGTTCTGAAAACATTGCAAATAGTATCTGACAAAAAGGGCCTGACTTGTGGCAGACAGGGGACTGTTTTTGCCACCACGGCAATGCACATGTTCATGCAGCCATCTCGGTGTGCCAGTTTGGGGCAAAAACCAGCAAGCCTCTCATGCCCTGTGCACCTTCCTCACCTGAACTACCTCCATGTGCCTTCTTTTTGTTTCCACGATGAAAAGAGACATGAGAGAAGGGGTGAACAGAAAATTGAGGGAGGTGTCAGCTATCCAAACAGATGAGTTTGAAAAATATTTTCAAGGATGGAATTGCACTCCCACCACCGGAGAGCAGTGATGCCCACCCCCCCCCCCAAAAAAAAAAAGAATGGAATTGCAGATTTGACAAATGTATGAAGTGGAATGGAGAGTACTTTTAATGTGATAAGGTTGTTTTGTAAAAAAGCTTAAATACACACACACACACACACACACAAGTTTAAATTCCCATATATACTCTCAGCCTGAGGTATCTGATTTTATCACAAAAATTCAGCATTTAAAATGTGCTGAAAAACTCAGCTTAGACACAACTGCATAATTGATTTCTTTAAGATAGAGAGGTTGCTAGATCATAAGGTTTGTGTGCATGCTGGATCATGAGGTACTTGTGGTTGCATTTGTTTAAGGAAGTACCATACTGATTTCCATGATGGTTGTAAGGCCCACCCTAAGTAAAGCCTACTCCCTTCTGATAAGAATAGTGGATTATCTCCCTGAAGAAAAGCCCAGAGAAAAGGTCGAGCCAAAGCAAGGAGGACCACGGTTAGGCTGCCATCTTGCCTCTAGGGCCCACCTAGCTTGTCACATGTGTATCCTTCATGCTGCCCCTTCCAATTGCTTTCCCCCTCTGATTGATATATGCCGATTGATGTAATAGGGGGGCTTGCATGACCCTGAAAGTGTCTATGTGCTGTGGTTGGAAATAAACTTGTGCCTCCTCCCTCTGCACAGACCTGGCTACTGAGATCATGGCCATCCTAGACATGAGCAATTGCATACCTTTTATAGTCTGATGTCTCTTTAATTTTACTCCTCAATTACACAACCTCCCATTGGTCCCGCTCAATTGTAGGGGATGGTTCCCCACAGAAAAAAAAAACAGATCACCCACCTTAAATGGAAAGGAAAGACACATAGAATAAATAAACCTTATTAAAAACCAAAATAAAATAAAATAAAAACAAAGGAGGATGCCTTTCATTCATACCTGCAAGCCTACTACATAGGCCTAGGAATCCAAACATCCTGGTAGTGGTATAACAATAGATAAGAAAGTCAGTGTATTAAAATTAAGAATCCATACAACCAACTCCCTATAGACCATTAATACTGTTTGATAAAGAACTAAGACACATTAAATGGGCATCGTGCTGGAAAAACTGGATCTTCACCTGCAAAAAATGAAACGAGGTCCATACCTCGCACCATATACAAAGCAAATTCAAGATGGGTCAAAAACCTTAATATAAATGGCACAATTATAAAATCCATCAACAAAAATATATAGACCCTAATACAAGGCATAAACACACTACCCAATATGATGAAAATTGTCCACACTATGGAAGACATAATAGAGAACTAGAATGTACTACAAACACAACTTTTGTGCATGTCAAAAGACTTCATCAAGAGTCAACAGTGTGCCCTTACAGTGAGAAAAAATGTTCAGTCATGATGCATCAGATAAAGGACTAATCTCCAAAATCTATAGAAAATTACCACATCTTAACAAGAAAAAATGCAAAGAACCCCCCAAAAAGTGAGCACAAGCCATGAATAGATAATTTATAAAAGACAATGTCCAGGAGAACAAGAACCATATGGAGAAATGTTCTCTCTCATTAGCAATAAGAGAAATGCCAATTAAAGCAGCAATGATATGCCACCTCACACTGACATTTTAAGAAACAAACAAAACTGAGATACTAAATGCTGTGGAGCATATGGACAGACTGGAATACTTTTACATTGCAGGTGGGACTGTAGAATTTTAAAATCATCATGGAAATCAGTATGGCACTTCCTTAAACAAATGCAAACAGAAGTACCTCATCATCTAGCAAGCAGACATACATTATGACCCAGCAACCTCTCTATCCTAAAGAAATTAAGACTATATCAAGAACTGACACAGCACACGTATGTTTATTGTAGCAACTTCCATAACAGCAGCAACATGGAAACATCCCCAAACCCTAACTCTTAGGGAACTGATAGGAAGTTCTGGAACATTCATACAATGGAATTGTATGCTAAAAAACCATGACAACTCTTTTAAGCACCATAAGACATAGACAAAACTATAAAACATTATGGCTAACAAACTCAGTCAAGGATAATTTTAACTCAGTTAGCAAAGATAATTTTTAATATCATCGTTGTTATAAAGAAAAATCAAGAAGAAGATACTAGGTTTTTACACCAAAAGACAAGATTTTGATGATGATGAGTAGGCCAGGAATGAGGTTGGGAAAAAGGAGAGGGAAGGACAAAAAAAAATGGAGGGTTTAACAGGAATTAAAAGAACAGAAAGATAAAAGAAAAAGCACTCCATGGGAACAGGGGAACAAAACTCTTCCAGATTTCTTAGCCCTCAGATCTAAGTTGGTTTGAGCGGCTAAAGATGGAGGGAAAGTAGAACTGAAGTGGATTAGGAGTCTTCAATGACTTAGTTCATTTCAAACCAATGGAGGGGAAGGGGTGAGGGGACAAATCAGAATCAGTGATCCTCATCTATGTGCAAAAAAGAACTTGATACCAAGAAAGAACTTTACGTCAAAAAGGCATCCCAGCCCCATCCAAGTCAAGTCCACAGTCTTTTTTTTTTTTTGGGGTGTGTGGCATCGCTGCCCTGATGGGAGTAGGAGGCCCAGCCTTGCTCCCGGAGAGCTGCTGCTGGATTTGAACCTCCAAGCCAGTGGGCCACAGTCCCACACTCAACCACTACGCCACCGGGGCTCAGCCAAGTCCACAGTCTTGATGCAAGCCAGTGCCCTCACATAGCTGGAGGCTGATGATGCAGAAAGGTGAAGTGGAAAAGAATAAGAACTTAGGCTGATGGGTATAGAGCACAGGGATCCCAGGTCAGTGGAGACATGACAAGGTGCAGAAAGCAATCGGCGTCGGCCTGCCCACATGAAATTGTCCTGAAGACAGGCAGAGTTCCAGGAAGCAGGAAATCAGAGAGAGAGGCAGTTACCAGTGTCTCTCACTCCTTTAGAAAAGGTTTATGACACCACAAAGATGTCATCAGGCTGTGACTTAATTGATAGATTGGGAGTCTCTACTTGACATAGTTCTTAACCATCACAAGCAGTGGTGGAAAATGATAGGTCTAGAAACTTTTAGGGTAACCCTCACTTTTCTCTGGCCTGCCTACTACCTTGAGACACCTGTAATCTTTAGCTTCTCCTGTTAACTTCTATGACCTCTTTAAAGCCTCTGTAATGTTTTAATGTCATAGTCTCAAAACATATTACAGATCATTCCTTTCTGGCCATCTCATTGACTCCCTGCATAGACTTTAAGCTTCTGGGGGCATCGTACAGCCTCCATCAGAGGTTCTAAAGAACTTGAAGGGAGATAAGCCATCTCTGCTTCATCAAAGAATCTCAACTCCACTAAAGAAGAGAGATCTGCTAGGTTTTGCCTTTTATCCTGCATGAAAGCCTAAATTCTTCAAGATTTTGGCGTCTTTGGGGTTTGATTAATCTCTAAACTCTAGACCACTATTCTCCAATGTGTTTCTTAGATTTCTTAATCATAGAGCATCTGTGATGATGAACATAACTCACTTTGAAATGCCCAGTTCTGCACCCAGCAGTCCTGCAAGAGTTGGATTGCAGTTGTCAGTTCCTGTAGCAATGTTTTCCCTTCTTCCCACCTCCCTAAACACATATGATACATTGAGTTCGATTTTCAATATTATCATGGGTCTTTTCCGTTTAAACTTATCTCTCTGAAGTAGAGTCCAACTCTCTGACAGCCACAACACCACCTACCTATTAAGTAGAGAGTGATACAAGCTCCAAGAAAATATTCTGAGAGTACACCCAGATGTTTGGTTTGTAGACACTACTCTCATCCTATACTACCTAAAGGAAGTTTACCATTAGCCAAATGCATTTTTGATAAGTGAAGCAGAGGAGTGTATTAACAATCTAAATACCAGATCAAACTCTTAAGATTCCATGGTGATAACTTTTTTCCCCATATTCTTTTCTCTCATGGGACGTAGTATGCACCACGTGCCTCCATACTTCACATTTTCCCCTTTTGCACCCAAATCTGCACTCTTCACCCTCCTGAGCAATTAGGGAGCACAGAGCCTCCAGCTACCAAAGATTTAGTGTTGTAAATAATATCACTCAAGTCTTGCCTCGTCCTGTGTTGACTATTCCAACCACCCGGCTGCTCTCTCCTTGCCAACTGTGCAAACACTGTCCACAAGCTCAAGTGGGCTGTTCCTACTACCTGGCAGTCTCCCAGCAGGACAGCCCACTGTATCAGCCCCTGCTTGTTTAGTTGATCTCTGTGTCCTTTTCTCCTTATGGCTCCCATTTTCCTTTGAGTGCCTCTTCTCTCATTTGTCTAGGGAGTAGGTTCCTGTTTGCTACTGAATCTCTTTATGTTTAGTATCTGTGATAGCATCTATTATGGAAGTCTGAGACTCCTTAGTTTCTTGACCTAGGTCTTGCACAGAGTCTACACATTCCAAAAATCATAGCAGTCCTCTTTTTCCCAACCTACTTCCCTTCTGCTATCACTTAAGACTGCTCCAGCACCCAGGGCTGCATCAGGTTAGGTACATGTGTCTTCTCCTCAGGGATGTCTCACAAGAAGTGAGCATTGCCAGCCGGAGCAGGGAACTGGCTAAGATAGCTGTACCCTGGTCTGACCATCAGAAAGCAAGAGACTGGAACTAGAAGGGTGAACCTCACCAAGCCATTTATCTTTCTGCCATTGTTACCCCCACGTGCTTATTGGCCAAGCTGGCACAATAAGCACTATCTCAATCCACCCCTTGCCAAATTGGCACCTGTACATAATTCTTTAGCCCCACAATTAAAATTAAGTAACACCTACACATTAATCCTATGATTCTGTGAAAGTTTGTAAGCCAACCACTTCATGGCTTTATCTCTCTCATTTGGGGTATCCAATTTATATACTGCCCACTTATGTCAACGCAGTGCTCTGAGGAGACAATCATTTTTTGGTGTGAAGAATATTCTTTCTAGTTGGAAACTTGTGAAGTTTGCATCCAAAAGCAAAGTCAAATCCGGACAGGCCATCCATAAACTCAGCAAGAATATGCACCAGTTTACAGGCTCAAAAATCTCTTTATCTGGTCGGGTTCTGGTCAAATCAATGTGAGCTGCCTCACTCAACCGCCACTGGGTGCCCATTAGTTGCTTTGCCTTTAGACCATGGACTCTCACCAATACTCAACAAGCCTAGCCCACTTCTCCTAGGTCATGAACTTTAGGCCAGTTAACCCACACTCGTCTTCTCCTTTTTTCCCTTTAAATCATGTCCACAGATATCAGTGGCCAAATTCAACCCACCTATTGCTGCATTTCTCCCACTTCCACTCAACAAATAGATTGAAGTGGTCACCTAGCACACTTCTCAGCCTGACCACAGCCTTCCTTTCATGTTCAGTCCCAGAGAGGAGTTTTCTTCATGGTTCCAGATTTTTTTTCCGGCTTCTGACACAGACCATTGGTTCCTGAGCACTCAAAAACATATCTTTTCAAAACTTTCTTTGCAGGTGTAGCCTAAAACCATCTAAAGATAAAATTTTAATGACTGAAAGCAAGTGGACTTACAAACTTTCTATTTTCACATTTCCCACTTTTTCCTCAGAAAATAACCAAGTAAGCAGTGTGACTTTTTCTGACTGCTGGCTTTACAAAGAAAAAAACTACCATGAGGGAGAAGTCAAACAAATATCTACTCTCTGTCTTATGATTTGTCTCTAAAGTACCCCACTCCTGGTACCATAATGTGTTAGTCTGGGTAAACTGGGGGGGGGGGGGGGGAGAAATCCACATAAACTCATATTTTAAGAGAGAATTTTATATAAAACCTAAGTGTACATCAAGAAAACATCCCAACCCAATGCTGTCCAAGTCCACAAATTCAACATTCACCCATATGCCCAACACCAATCTGCAAAGTTCTCCTTCATCTCACAAAACAGACTCAATGACACTGACTGCAGGAGGAAAGCTGCATCAGTGAACATGTAAGCATCTCAGTGCTGGCAGCGGTCTCCCACATGGCTGCTCCAGCACTCAGAGCTGCATTGGGGTAGGTCCATGCAGCTTCCTCTCAGGGATGTCTTGCAGGAAGTACTCCTTGCCAGCTGAAGCAGGGAACGGGCAAAGGCAGGTGCACCGTGGTCTGATCATCAGAAAGTAAGAGACCTGAGAACTAGAAAGGCAAGGCTCACCAAGCCAGTTATCTCTCTGCCCTTCAATTAACCCTACATGTTCATTGGCTAGTTTGGCATAATAAACATTATTTCAAACTGAGACACTGCTCCTCTCTTTGTCTCCAGGCAGGCCTGTCCACATGCAGATACGCCCACATGTGTGTCACCAAAAGCGTCACGGCGTTGGGAAGGTTGAGAACCACTGGCATAGATCATTTTCTGCTTCCCTTTAACTTATAATGAGTTGTTATTGAGTTTAATCTCTTCTGTGCTCTCCTGATAATTTCCACTCCCACATCTAAGTTCAGATTCTCATTATTTCTCACCTGATAAATTCTGAAGTGGTCTCCTCATAAAAAGTGCTCTTCTCTTTCTTCTTTGATCAAGCTAATGTTCATAGTACGTATGTCACTAAGATGGTTTTAAGCTGTGTTGAAGAATGGTGGGGGTGGGGGTGGGGGGAACTGAGCCCCGGTGGCGTAGTGGTTGAGTGTGGGACTGCGGCTCATGGGCTTGGAGGTTCAAATCCAGTAGTGGCTTTCCGGGAGCAAGACTGGGTAGCTCCCATGACTACCAGAGGGCAGTGATGGCCTCCCCCCAAAAAATAGGGGGTTGGTTCTGTGCTGCTTTGGAAATCCAGCATAGGGTCATGGTCACGGTACATACCTCATTAGTTAAAATAGGACTCTGGGTTTCCCATAGCCAGCATCTGGGAACAAAGACATGTTACAAAATTACTAGTTATACAGTATGTCTATTGGCATGTTTTTTTAACAGCTTTATGCCACTGTTTCCACTTCCATTGAATGAACACAATATGATGATTTACTTCACATTGTTTTAATATATGTAAAAAGCTTAAATGGGTACCTGACATTCAGTCAGTATTAACTAAATGTTACTGTTTATACTGAACACTTAATATTTACTTGCTAGAATGGATTAACCTGGTTAAATTCCATTATAGCTTATCTTGTATTATTATTATTGTTCACCATCAAATACTTCTCATAGATTCAAAGTTTCTTCAATCTTGAGCAACAGTTCTCAAACTGTGTGGTGCAACCTTTTTGGGGGCCGAAAAACTCTTTCACAGGGTTGCCAGATTCATAACAGTAGCAAGATTACAGCTTTGAATTAGCAACAAAAATAATTTTATGGTTGGGATTGTGGCATTGAGAAGGTTGAGAACCACTAATCTACAGACTGTGGCTATTTTTGCCCAGTGAACTGCTGAATATACTGCAGACCATGAATAAATATTTATTGGCTCATTGTTTTAGAGAAATTAAATATTCCTCTGAACATTGTGGGCTGGGACCTTATTCACCATAGATCCATGTCTTTCTGAACATCTCATAAACAGACACCCTGGCAGCTTTTGTTCTCTTTTCAATGGTGGTTGTATATTGAACAGTCTTGGATAATAGAGATAGGGGCCTCACTGGATCAGAGTGTATTTTTCACCCTTCGCTGTAATGTCATCTCTCTTTGAGGCAAATGCTGGGCAAGTTGTTTTCAGTCCTTTATAAAAGATTGGGGAGTTTGAAGCTCTGGATTTTCGGGTAAGATGAAAACTCACTATGCCTTCAGCATTCACAAAGGCTGGGCCATTGCATTCTGGTACGTCACGGGGCAAATGGAACCTACCCCCAAACTGTGTTACTTACATTATTTTGCATCATGAACTCTTTTATCTCTGACTCTAGAGTCTTAAATTTTCTGCCAGCATCCATAAGACTGTCAGGCTTTCTTGAAAGCTTGCGGACAGGATAAAATCTCAGATCCTTCAATTGTTGACATATGTCAGACAGAAAAGCAAACACATTTAATTACCAACTTTCCTACTGTTCAGATTTTATTTAAAGGTTTGGAAAACTGAAAAAAAAAGGAGACATCTAATTTCTTATACTCTGTGTATTGCATCCACACACAAGGTCTGCAGTTCAAAACCACTCGCTGCTCCAAGGGAGAAAGATGAGGCTTTCTACTCCCCTAAAGAATTATAATTCTCAGAAATCCACAGAGGTAGTTCTGCCATGACTCATTGAGTCAGAATCGACTCAGTAGCAGTGCTTTTGTTTTGTTTTGTTTTATGTATTGCATCTAGAGGCCTACTTTGTTAAAGGACCTTTCATTATACGAGCCAACTACGCAGGGCAGAAACCAGGGATAGTGGTAAATTATCTTTCTTTGAAGGGTCTTCAGAACACATTTGAGGTTCGTTTGTCTAACTGCACAGCTGGGTGAATATATGCATTTGAACATTTACCAGAGGACAGAAGCTGGAGAGGATGAGCTGTGTTAAAAGGAAAGGGGCTATTGCATTTAAAGCACTATAGGATTGTGCTTATAATACAAATGTGAGCAACGGATGAAAGAACAGAAGGAGATAACCCAGGAGAAATATTTGAAAAGAGCTGCCAAGTATAGGAGGTAGAAAATTTGTTCTGTCTGGCTTCAAGATATGAAACATGATCCAAAGGATGTATAATTCAGGCAAATAATTTTATGCTCAATCTAAGGACGGGTATCTAAAAAATGGGGTTGCTTGAAGGAGCAGTCTTCCTTCACCCTGGAGAGATTTAAAAAGCGGTAGATTGACTTACTCAGATAGGTGGTTGAATCAGATAAATTATAAGACTCCTTAAAGGCCAAGTAATATTACTACAGTAAATATTCAAGCTAAGAACTTCAGACTTACAATTTAAACTTGCCCTTTCATGCTATGCAAGTTTGCCCTTACTCTAAATCAAGCTCCGCTTACAATAAAATCTTCATCAGAACTTCTATTTGCTTCACCAAAGCTTTTAAATCACTCAAAAATCTCTCTGCATTAACCCAGACCCACTTATAGTCAATTCCAAGTCACAGCAACCCTGGAGGGAGAATGGAAATGTCTCAATGGATTTCCAAGGTGGTAAATCTCGACAGAAGCAAACCGCTACGTCTCTCCTATGGATTGACGGGCGGCCTGGAATCACTACTATTTTCATAATTTCACCACTGTGTTGCCAGGACTCCTCTCCTTCATTAAGTTAAATCTAAATGCAAATTGGGTGCATCTGTTTTGACTTACTGTTTACACTCGTGTATAAGCCGAGTTTGTCAACGCATTTTTGATGCAGGATTTGTGGTAACATTAAGAGTTTCGGCTACTATTTGGGTCGACTTATACTCGAGTATATATGGTACTTACAAATTTGACTTCCAGACACACTTAGCATGTATCTGATTTTTAACCTGGAAACAATTGCATTTATTTTTGCTTAAGTTCTGGTGGCATAATGGTTACACATTGGAAGGCTAGCTGTAAGCTCTGTGGTTTGAAACCATAAATGCTTCGTGCGAGGAAGATGAAGCTTTCCACGGCCATAAATAGTGACGGTCTTAGCAATGCACAGGGGCAGTTCTATTCTGTCTTATGGGGACCTATGAGTCAGAAGCAACTCCACAGCAGGGTATTTGGTTGTGGTGGGTTTGTTTGTTTTTTAAGTTACTACTACGCTCTTTCTCTCCATGTAACTGATATTAACGGGTATACTCTACTATGTACCTTGGTAAATGGTAACAGCTTTTTCTGTTTCAATTTATGCCATCCTGAGAGATGGTTTTTGTTTTTTATCGACATGATGATGAATACAGGGCCTGGTGTTTTCTTAAGAAGCGATGACCATTCTTCAGCGAGATTATAACACTTGCTAATTAGAAACAACACTCTTGACCGTGGTCTCTGTGCTAGATACTCAATTGGCATTTTGGGTGCCCTGTCCCATTTGGTTCTTAGCATTCCCAAATAGAAAGAGCTCTGGTAAGGCAACAGTGAAGGCATTGGACTGCTCGCTAAAAGGCCAGCAGTTCACATGCACCAGTCTGCAGCTGAAAAGGCCTGACACTCGGCTTCCATCAATATTACTGCCTAAACAAGTCTATTAGATAGTTTTCCTCTGTCAACAATAGCGTTGTTTGATTCAGAATTGACAAGATGTTGTACACAACACCATTCCTCTCTGAAGTAAGCCGTGTGTGACAATGGAACCCAACCCAAACCAAACAAACTGCCAACAAGGTGCTTATGAGAGGGTAGATCTGCCCCTAGAAGTTTCTGCCTGTAGCTCTTTATGGGAGTAGAAAGCACCAGCTTTCTCCCACCAAGGGTGCTGGTGGTTTCAAACTGCTGATCTTGTACATTGTAGCCCAATGCATCACCATTGTGCCTCCAGGGCTCCTGTAATTATAGCGTAGTGCTAAGCAAAGTGAGCAATACCAATGCTGGATTATGGACTCTCGCAGTTTTCAGTTACTTAGGGGTTCAGATTCTTTCCCCCTGAAAAGGAGGCTACAGCACAAATAAATTTAGGAACTTAAACTAGAGAACGTCAAGTAAGATAGACAATACCATAAGATCCAAGATCAGAAGAGGATTTGTATCCTGAGACATCTGATTTCTGAGTCAGTGCTCCTGGCAAAGCTTATTTTTGAAAAGCAGAAGCAGATTTTAAAGAGAGAAAAGCAAACAATCTAGGAAACTATTGAAGAATCATGAAAGTGCTAATTTTTCACAGGTTTTAGAAAAAAGGAATCAAATGATTTCCTTAAGACATCAAAATAACCCAAGAGCTATTTCTTCATTCCCGTAAATTATAATTCTCAAACTGAGTCTCTGCAGGTTATTTTGACAATACCAGCAATATAGAAATATTTCTTTTATAGACAATTTTTTCCACTTAAACTCCTTGGACCTTATTGTTCAAAAGGAAATAAGCAAGTTTTCAAAAGCTGGAGATTTTGAAATGCAGTTCCAAACTATCTATTTTATGCCAATGGAAAAATAGTTTTCATAGCAAAGGTTCCCATAATATGACTGTGTTCAAAAAAACCCAAACTCACTGCCATCAAGTTGATTCTGACTTATTTGACCTTACAGGACATGGTAGATTTGTCCCTGTGGGTTGCCAAGGATCGGTGGTTTTCAATTGTTGACCTTGTAGTTAGCAGTCCAGCTGATAACCACTATGCCACTAGGGCTCTCACGATTGTGCTATTTATGTAATCTAGGGACTGCTCAGAGTTAATGCTGCTGCAGTTTTTTCAAGAACTGAATATGCCATGGCAAACATTGATGATATTTGCAGGATAATACATACCATTACCTTTTCAGGCAAAGCTGTAGGCTAGTTGATTACTGGATTGCTGCTATAATAGATTATGAAATTCTATTAAAAATGAAGTTAAAAAATACAGTGCAATATGTTAACTATATCTCAAAAAATATTTTTAAAAATATAGTGCTACTTCTGAAATGTGAAAAAGTCACTCAATAATGCTTCAAAAAGAGTGTAGCTTTCCATGAACCTACAAATAAAGCCATGGAAAAAGAGGGTGATTTATGCCTGATATTGGCTCACTGAAGTCAGAGAGTAAATATTTTAACCTTTTAGGTCACATCTATTTAACTACTTAATTTTGTAATTTTACTATGAAAGCAGCCATAGGTGAGATAGAAGCAAACATGCCTGTTAGAATAAAACATTATTTATGGATGCTAAAATTTGAATTTCATATAATTTTTGGAATCACAGCACACTATTCTTTCTTTTGAGTTTAAAAATAAAAATCAACAAAAAAATGTGGAAACTATTTTTAACTCACAGGTCATAAAAAAATGGGCAATGGACCAAATTTAATCTGTGGGTCTAAGCATGCTGGCCCTCTTTAACCTGGTGTAAGACTTGCTCTAGTCCAAGTATAACTCACAGATATTACAGATTCAGTTCCAGACCATTGCAAAAATGTGAATATTGCAATAAAGAAAGGCACAGATTTTCTGGTTTCTTACTGCCCATAAAATTTACATTTAGGCTGAGCCTCGGTGGCGTAGTGGTTATGTGTGGGATTATGGCCCACAGAGTTGTGGTTCAAATCCAGCAGCAGCTCTCCAGGAGCAAGACTGGCCCTCCTACTCCCAAAAGGGGTCAATGGTGCCCATAAAAAGTTACAGGGGCAGAGCCCCAGGTGGCGTTGTGGTTGAGTGCAGGACTGTGGCCCACTGGCTTAGTGGTTAATATCCAGCAGCAGCTCTCTAGGAGCAAGGCTGGTCCTCCCACTCCCACCAAGGCCCTGCCTCCCCACCAAAAAAAAAACCCCAAAAAGTTACATTTACCACACATGGACCAAGCCTTCATGAATCCTCTCTGATGGTACCCAAGCAATGTGAATGGTCTTATTATCAGGCAGAGAGCATTGTAAAGTTGACTATGAAAAAAATGTTGATTATGATACAGTTAAGTTAAAGCATAATATTCTATTTGATCTCCATTTTGGTCATATTCAAATTGTTTCAGTTTTTAAAAAAAGTAAAGGGAAAACATACGTGGAAAATACACAAAGGCCCCAGTAAACCTTCTGTGACCATAGACCTGGGGTGTGAAAAATCTTAGTATCATACAGAAAACATTAGAAAGTGAATTATGGGGCTGAGCCCCGGTGGCGTAAGTGATTGAGTGCAGGACTGCGACCCATTGGCTTGGCGGTTCAAATCCAGCAGTGGCTCTCCGGCCGCAAGGCTGGATAGCTCCCACGACCACCAGAGGGCAGTGATGCCCCCCCCCCCCAAAAAAAAGCAAAAACAAAACAAAGAAAGTGAATTATGGCAGATGTAGTTAGGTTAAAATTTAACACCTTCCCCTTTTACCTCCCTTTGACACATGTTTAAAGTACTCTAGTTTTTAATATTTTGTACTTTCTTTTCTATTGAGGTTTTTCTGGGCTTTATTATGTGATTGGGGTTATAGGTTTTGTTTGTTTTTTTTTAAATGATTTTCCATATATTGACACTAAGATAAGTAAATCTTTAGAGACCTTAATTGGATTAATGGTTTCTTGGGGGCATAGCAGCGGGTATTGGGAGGAACTAAGCAGCTATTAACAGCAAGGACAAGAAAGAACATGTTCTAAAATTGACTAGTAATGCTAGTGATTGTACAACTTTTCCTGATACAATATGTGGGTTATGTGTCAATCAAATTGGGCTTCTTTGAGCTACATTTTCACTATAGAATACTGAGTGTGTGATAACATTATGAAAAAGTCTAAAATATGAGATTTACTGTAATGTGACACAGAAGAGTGGGTACATAATTACGTGAAGGAGCATGTGCTGTTGACAAAATGGTGCCAATAAACTTGATTGATGAAGGTTTGCTACAAATTTTTAAAAAACACACTGTGAGGTACAACAAAGCAAAACACATTGAAACAAAGTATGCTTATATGTAGGTTGAACATAATTGACAAGCTCTGAAGACCAATAGATGATGTTAGAGAGACTAGTATTAGCACCTTTCCCCTCTTCGTCCTACAAGCAACCTCCACTTTTTAAAAATTAGCTTTATTGAGTCATGATTAACACATCATATAACTCAATAGTTCATTCACATTAGGAAAGGTTATGTAATAACCACCACAATCAAATTTGGAACATTTTCTTCCTTCTTGAGCCCATTGGTTTTGACGCTGCCTCCCCACTTGAACCCTCCTTCCCTTGTGTGCCTCCAGGTAATTATTTCAGCTCCTGTTTTCATAAATCAATCCATCCAGGCTTGACTATACAGAAAAAACATGCAAAACAAAGACAAAAGGATACCACTACAATGATCATGTAAAACAGAGAAAGATCTCAATATAAAAGATGAAACAAAACAACAGAGGATATTAAAAATGCAGGTGAATTGAAAGTAGGCCCAAAGGGAAATCTATACTAGCCTGAGTATATTTGCTAAAAAATCACTGTACAGTTCTCTTTGGGCTGACATTAGGGCTGTTCACATTCCAAGATAATGGACCATGGGTATTCACTGAGGTCTTAATCCATGTAGGAACACTACAAATGGACTTGAGGCTTTAACTAGTATTCCACAAACTGTGCGTTTAGAGTTGAAGCACTGGTTCCATTCCCTCCTGTGGATTTAGCTCTTATTATTTTCAGTCCTTGGATCATACAGGCCAGTGTGCTTCCCAATGTGGAATGATCTGGCTCCTCAATTAAATGATTGCTTGTTTTGAGACAAGCCTTTAAGATCCCAGACATTTTTCCTAATAGCCAGGCACCGTTTGATTTTTTTCGCCCCATTTTGCTATGACATCTATGCCTTCATTGATCTACTCATGAAGGTGAGTGCCCAGCAAGAGAGTGTCACAAGAAGTACTTGTCCTTATTCCATGGCTATGATAAAGTGAGATTACACAATTTATTCATATAACTATGGTTTTGGTGTTTCCCCGATTCTCTTTTGAAGGCATCATTATCATTTTATTGTAATCTGTCATAAAGCATCCCACTTCTATTTATAGTAATATCACTTTAGTCAATGGTTAAACACTTTTGTTTAAAGGATTTTATACATGTGTAGGACATCTCACTAGACGCCAATACATGAACATCTTCCTAACTTGGACGATTAGACACTGGTTGCACAATCGGTGAGGGTTGGAGATCTGACAATGCTTTCAGTTGCACTCATTTTTGAAGGAAGGATCAGGCCTGGTAGACTAATACATGGCACAAAAAGGCATAGAGACTGAAAACAGCAACTGCTCAAGGGGGTATCCCCCCCAAACTAAGGGTCATTTGCTTTTTGACTTGAGGAGGATCGTGCATTTGGAGTGCATTCCGCCAGATCAGACCGTTAATCAAGTTTTCTATTTAGAGGATATGAGAAGATTTCATAGCAGTGTGTAACCAAAAAGGTCTGATTTATCACTGTGACCATGCACCTGCTCACACAGCCGTCTCAGTGCACTAGTTTTGGGCAAAAAAACAGCATGCTTCTCTTGCCCACGCACCTTACTCACATGACTTCACTCCATGGGACTTCTTTTTGTTTCTGCGAATGCAGATGGACTGGAAAGGACAGCGATTACATGATGTAGAACTGGTGAAGAAAAAAATGAGTGGAGATGCTGACAGCCATCCAAACAGATGAGCTTGAAAAATGTTTCCAAGAATGGAGCTGCTGATCTGAAAAATGTATTAAGTGTAATGAAGAGTATTTCAAAGGTGATAAAGCTGTTTTGTAAAAATATATTTAATACATAATTTTGAAAAAAAATTCCAGGGTTTTTTCTTTTGCACCTCCTCATATTTGGTCTCTGGTCATTATTTATTGAACACCCACAAACAATAGGTCTGCACCCACCCCAATGACCACCAACTCCTTAATCTTGGAATAGCCATTATCAACTTCTTCTCCCAGCACGGTTTTCCAGCCTAGAGTTCAAAGGAGTATTTCCATTTCTTAGTTCTACTACAAGTGATTTCGAGGAAGAGTTCAGTTCAGCTAGTGGGGTTTCCAACACAGATCCTTCTAGTGTGGTCTATGAAGTGTATTGTATATCTAGAAATGACAGAGTCCAATGTTTTCTATAAAATTTGTCCATAAAATGCTGCCCGGCTCTTCAGGGATTGATTGGAAACTAGATCAAAAGTGTCCTGTGAGGAAATAATGCGAAGTGTATTCATTCTCTGGGGTTTCTATAATTAATGTTAGACGGTTTTCTCAATGGCAGTGTACCCATCTTGCACATCACCAGAAATGTGACTACTTTCTCCCATACAAACATGTTCCTCCCACCCATTTGATCCTATATCCCAGTTTCACTAATTACTCGTGAAGGGTTACCTGTTGATTTCAGCTAATCATATCTCACTACTACTTGGCAGGGATTGATCTTCTACCTCTCCATATAACCTGGGAAAGTGACCCTCTCTGGAGTGAGGTCACTTCTATTGAGGTGGCTTTTAAGATATTCTAATAAGAAGATAATATATAGTTTATATCATTTTGACACCTGGAAGATCAAAGTAGAAGATTCTTTGGAGTGGGTCTGGGAGATTGTCTTTGTCTTGGTTTTTATCTTTATCATAGTGGGATCATTCAGTATTTGTCCTTCTGTGATAGACTGATTTCCACATCCCTCCATGTCACTTACAGTTTCATGGTTCCCTCACTGTTTTCTAGGGATGCACACAATCCCACTGTGTGTATGTGCACAGTTCTTACTCATTCTTCATACTCCGTTGTTTCAAAAAGTACATCACTTTCACAATGACTGTACATGTGTGCAGTTGCACCAGCTGTATATGAAAGTTCCAAAGTCTCCACTCCCTGTCCAGCATCTGTTGCTCCCCAGTTTGCTTGCTTGTGTGCTTGCTTTCATTGGGCCATTGTTTGGATAGTGAGAACAGTGACTCAGGTGCTGCTCTTGAGTCTCCTGCCCCACTTTTGGCCAGTCATTGCTTATTGAGATGAAAGGAATGAATAGTTTTCACTCCTAAACACACTTTGTTGCTGTTGAGATGAGTCTCAGAAGAGACGGGCATCCCACCAGAGCTCCAAGTTGCCAACCCTCAATTTTGGGCCAATAGGAAGTTGGCCACGGCAAGTAATATAGATTCCATGATAATCAAATTTAACCCAGACCTGCTACCCCACAAGTTCTCACCACAAGGAATCTAGGGTCTTGCTCCAATCACCTCCCAGCTAAGACAAGTGGACATGATCAAAGAAAGACTGCCTTCTTATGATACCCCAATCTTGGCAGTTCAAAAATCAAATAGGAGATGGAGATTGGGTAGGACCTGAGTGCAATTAATAAGAAGAACTCCCCTTAGACCCAGTAGTATTCAATGCCGACACCTTGAGAGCCTAAATCCCTTCAGGAATGTGACACTGCATCTGAAGGATCACAGGCACTCTTCCTTCCAATGGAGTGTTCCCGCCGATTACCACCCCCTAGCATCATAATACCATAGGTTGGTGACCTTTTAATCTGTAGCCCCTCATATGAAGGATCTGTAAAAGACACAAAGGCAGCTTTGAAGTTTCTAGAACAGGAAGGCTTTGAACTATATAAGGAAAAGGCACATCTGTGTCAATTTTCTCATAATGAAATCAAAGTCATTGATATAATCCCAGGCCCAATGACTAAAAGACAATGAAGGGAATCCCAAGGAATGGCAAGTTACTGGAAGATTGGATCTCAAACTTTAGTAGCATTGCAAAACATATTATTGAGGTTCTTAAAGTGGGGAAAGGGAGGAAGCAGAAGATTCGGAGGAGAACTTAAAAGTACTTCAACAAGTCTTGATCAAGATCCCAGCCTCAGGGTTCCCTGATGTAGAAAACAGGGTTCCTATTTGTGTGAGGAAAAAAAAAACCCAAATGGTAATAGCAGAAAAATACTACAATTTTTCGGTTCAGAACCACATCCAGTAGCATATCTGTCCAGAAATCTGGATGCAGTATCATCTGGATGGCCCCTTTGCTTGAGAACAGTGGCAGCAACCACATTCGTAGAAGAGTCGCAGAAGCTGACAGACATGAGGAAGATTACTGTCAGATTCTGAGACTCATTGAAATTCCTGTTTTTGAGCCAGAGAAGTAAGTGGCTTTCCCAGTCGCAAATGCTAAAGTGCCAGTTAATCTTCTTAGAAAATCCAGATGTCATCCTAGAAGTGTAGTACTCCATTCTTCCCCCCACGTTGTTAGCAGTCCTGGTTAGTGAAGAATCAATCGTGGGGCTTGCCCGCTGGGAGGCTCTGCAACTGACCTATATAGGAAGGCCAGACCTGAGAGGCGCCTGAAGATGTTTGGTTCACTGATGGCAGCAATTCAGGCATAAACAGACAGATAAAGGCTGGCTATAGTGTCTCTATCTAGAGTCACAGAGCGTTCACCTTTGCCCCCAGGAATGTCAGCTCAAAAGGCAGAGTTCATTGTTCTGACGTGGCTCCAGAATTGGCAACAGGAAAACACATTCAAATTTACTTGGACAGCAAATATGCGTTTCTGATGATTCCTTCACATGCTCAGATCTGGAAAGAAAGGGGGTTATAAGCAGCCAAAAAAATCCTCTTATTAAATATTGGCCTGGAGCCAGCAGGCTTTTGCTGGTTGTGCATCTCCCTACTGAAGTAGCAGTCACTCACTGCCAGCAACATCAAAGAGATAGAGCTAAAACAGAAGACAGTCAAAAAGCTGACTTGGAGGCCAAATTGGCCAGCTGGAAGGACCTTCATTGAAGGCGTTCTCCTTGTTCTTATTCCCCAGCCGCTGTTCGTAGAGGAAGGAGAAAGACCTCCATACTCAGGAGGAAGAACAGTGTGTCTGAGAACAAGAAATGGCTAAGGAACGATGGGGTAGAAGGAAGGAGGGGAACACACACACACACACACACACACACACACACCACGCACACACACACACACAGCCCGGGCACTCTCCCTTGGAATTTTGGACCAGCCTTTGCAGGACTTACAAAGCAACCAGGCATCCCTTGTTGAGTTAGCTCAGATAGTATGGGTTGTTAAAGGATTAAAGGATTTGGTCAATAGAGGACCTGTGCCATCTGCCAAATTAACAACCCACAGAGAGAGGCCACACTGGCTCTACCCTATAGGGGTAAATTCCCTGGGGGAAGGTCAGCAAATAGATTTTACTGTGGGACACATTGTAAAAGGTTTAGGTATGCCCTAGTCCTAGCTGATGCTTTTTCAGGATGAGTTGAGGCCAATGCCACTAGGACAGAGAAAACCACCCAAGTAGTCAAGAAGCTCATTCTTCCTACAGGAGAACATTCCTAGGTTTGGGTTACCTAAAAGCAAGCAAAGTGCCAATGACCTTTCCTTTGTGTCCAAAATAATGCAATCATTGTCCCAAGGATTAAAGATTCCTTAATTAAAAGATTCCTTAAAGTCTTCAGGGAATGTGGAAAAGATTTATCAGGTGCTCAAAAGAACCCTAGTCAAATTATGTCAAGAGACCACAGGGATTGGGTTGAGAGGCTTCTGAGAGGGCTTCTGAGTATCTAAACATCTGCACACATGATCTTTAGAGTGCTAGCCTCTTAATTTGTGTATGGGTGACCTGTTCAATTGTCCTTAGTATTAGAGGTTTGTTTCCTGGCATCAGATGCCCTGGACCATACAGCTTAAAGAGTCTGACTAACAAGTCAACTGGAATCTGCCTTCGAATGGAGAGAGAGAAAGTAGATGACAGCTGTCAGACACAGTTCAAAATCTTAGCAGGAGCTGGAGAAACCTGGATCAATGAAAGAGTAGCCCCACCCATCCTGAAGCAATGACAGTAACTTCTCAAATTGGGACTAACAGCACCAGTATTTGTGCTAGAAAGTACAAGGACAAAGAAGAGTATCAGTAAAAGTCTTGACCCAAAGCAAAAAAATATAAGCACAGGACTTTGGTTACTCCAATGTAATTGTGAAGAACCTCGACCTAGTTTTAGTTTCAAAAGCATGGCTGCCTATTTAAGGTGGTTGTTGGAAATTTACTCTAGGCCGCTCAACCATCCTATATGTTCCCCAAGAAGTAGGGGAACAGAAGGGGCACTTACGACTTGGTCCTTGCAGATTAGCACTATATTGGGCAGTCTTAAATTTTTTGGCCCCATTATTTTTTCTAGGCAGAAGACTCTGTAACTTTGCTCCCAGAAGAGTCAGCAAAAGAGGGCATCATGATAACCTTGGAGGTCTGGGTAATATTTATTCCAGCTGCTAGACCTGACAGACACTCCACTGTTCCCTCCAAGGGTGAATAATTGCAGACAGAAGCAACTGGCTGTCAGTGAGAGCAGCTGGTTGCAGTACTTAGCTGGCATTGGCAGAGAGAGCTGCTGACAGCTGCGGGCAGTGGCAACAATACAGCGATATGCACAATACAGCGATATGGTCCTGGAATTGTACTGTCAGATGCAGTACCAAAGTCATGTCCACTGACACGCATCATGACGCCCATGAAAGGAAAATCCTGGATCTTTCATCAGGAAAGCACAGGAACAAAGGATATTTGACCTTCCAGACCTTCCATCTTGAGATCAGTCCAAGTATTTACAGTCCTATGGAAGTAAAGAAAAACCTTTGTACAGAGAAACCTTGGGGAGGTCCCCGCTCCTAAACCAAGGCTGTAGACAGAGGTTCCTGAAGCTACTACACAAGTCCTCCCACATCCAACTCACTCGCATCAGGTCTCTTCCTTTGGAGAGGAGGGGAAGCAATATGACTAAGCTGCCTCAGACATAATTAGAAAGAAAGCTTAACAGCACAGTGTATAGCATAACCCATTACAATTACACCTGGTCCAGGCTATGGCAGGTACTGAACAAATACAAAGACCACATTACAAGACCCTGGGAACTTGTCATCTCTGGGTATTAGAACTGAAAACCTGAGCCAAAGTTTGGCTTTAAAACTACAGTAACTTCTGTTTTAGGTGCTATCTGGTTCATTCTGACTTATCAGCTAGAGGTCTTCTCCATACCCCTGGCTGGTTATAGCTGAGTCAGCTAGGGTCTGCATAACCCATCCCAAACTGCCTCAAGTGTTCTGTTCCACCTGTGGTCCAGATGACTCCTCCCCACACCACCTCACATGATAATGCGGTACACAAGTCATGGATTTTGAGACCAAACAGTTTGCAAGAATAAGAACCAGTGGGTGAGCAAGAGAGGAACTCAGGTGAGACAATGGAATCCTGCTGCCTAATCCTATAAATTCCTGTGCTGTTCCCCCAAACAAGAGCTTCCTCAAATGGCATGGTGACCCACTTTGGGACGGAAGCATCCTTTGCTCATTAAACTGTTTTATTGTACTCTCTTGTCTTACTGTCTTGCATGGGTGGCTCCCTCAGTTGTGGCAGCAAACTACTTGGGAGAAACTTGCTGCCTTTGATCCCAGGACAGAAACCTCTGCTTTATTAGCTTTGGCCACATAATTTGGAGGGGCTCATCTGGGACCACCTGAAAAGTTTTTTCTTGCACCAGAGGTAAGTTGTGCTTGGAACTTGTGGCCTGTTAATCTTTATTTAGTCTTTGGGGGGTGATGGTGGTGGTGGTGGGTATTGCAGTCATTGATCTGTGTCAATTGCAGCACTGGGAGGGTAAGAGTGGAGTCTAGTCTATCAATCTAGAGATAGCCAACGAGGCTTCTGTGTGGGCATGGCTTTCTCCTGAGAATTCTCACAGTATTTCCTAATTGGAGGTGAGAGACTTGACTCTGTTCCTTGGAGACACTCGACTGACAAGACAAGATGGCAGCATAGACCCTGAGTCCTAGGAACTGGAGGAGCTGGAGGAGAAGTCACACAGGCTTACCCTGATGGAGCCGGACCTCTGAAGCCGGAAAAGCCACAGAGAGACCCCTGCCAGTGCTGAGATGCTTCTACTGTTAGTGGATACTGCTGGTGGTCCCTGAGACTTGGAAACAAGGAGTCATGGAAGACCCCTGCAAGTGTACTGGGATGCACAAGACTGCACCCACTGACCTGTGATTGTCCTGTGATTGCACAAGCAACCCACTTAATAAAGGTATTCTTATATAAGTCCACATATTTGTGGTCCAGAAAATAAGAAAAGATACATCAGAGGTCTTGGAACAGTTGGACACTGATGATCTAAGCCTTTGAGGGCAGAATGAATATTGAGACCAAAGATGGGTAAGGCGGGGTCTGAGAGTCACACATCCAGAGACTCCCTCATCCCAATACAGTCTGGGGAATTAGCGATCTTTTTTGTGTGTTGGATGTGGTACTTGGGGAAAGGTGTTGACCTCTGTTTCTTGGTCTGAAATTTCTGATCTTTCTCCCTTAATTGAGAACGTTGTATCTGAAGTAGAGAAGAGAACATTGAATGCTTGAATGTTTTCTTGCCAGTGAAGGAGGGGTCTTTTTGGATTTCTAGTTGAAAATAAAATTCATTCTTTAGGTTAGCTGGCTTCCAATTAAAGCGTAGATTGGATTTAGCAATCTATCAATTTACGAAGCTATTAATAAATAGCTCTATATGTTTTAATAAGATATTCCTCTAAATAGTACACTGTTTATTTGAATTGGCATAGCAAGAACTTCTAGAACAAAATGTTGGGAAAATATGCTTTACTTCTGGATAATAATTAAATTAAATATATTCAGATGTTTTCATTAAGAACTCAATTTATGATTTTATAACATGAGCATATTTATGAATCAAATGTTTTAAATATTATAAAAGCAGATGAATATGTGTGTGTATACACACACAAACATATATTTACACTATATATATTGGAGTATCCCCTAAAGAAAACAGAAAAAAACTCCAATGGGTGGAGATTTCAGAGTAGTCGTTTTTCCTTTTAGAGGAAAAATGCTACAGAAACTGTTGTGATTTTGAACACAGTTAATAAGGACAGCACTATGGGAAAAGTTCATGTGTGCAAGTGGTTTCCTTATTTCAAAATAGATGGATTTTAAAATTAATACTAGGCAATATTAACAAAGAATTGAGCTTCTTGCCATTCAGGGAGGGGTCCTTTTTGGTTTCTAGTTTGAAAATATATCTCATTCTTTAAATTAGCTGGCTTTCAATTAAAGGGTAAATCAGATTTACCAAATTACATGGTCTTTATTTTTTTCTTTAAAAAGGTAGATGCTTGCCTTCCCAATATGATCGCCGAAGACAAAGCGAGTGCACAAGTAAATGTAGTGATGAAAGCTGATGGTTCATGGCTTTCAAAAGATATAGCCTCTGAAGTCTTAAAGGCTTGAAGGTAAACAAGCGACCATTTAGCCCAGAAGCAACAAAGCCCACATGGAAGAACCACACCAGCCTGTGTGATCACAAGGTGTCGAAGGATCAGATATCATGCATTAAAGGGAAAAAATCATATCATAATGAATGAAGGGGAGCCCAGATTTGGGAGCCAGAGCCCATCTGTAGGCAACTGGACAGTCTCTTACAGAAGAGCCATGGGATGGAGATGAGTCAGTCAGGATACAGTGTAGCAACGATGAAACATACAACTTTCCTCTAGTTCTTTATTGCTTCCTCCTCCTCACTATCATGATCCCAATTCCACCTTACAAAATCAGCTAGACCAGAGGATGTGCACTGATACAGATAGGAACTGTAAACAGGGAATCCAAGAGAGATGATCCCTTCAGGACCAATGGTGAGAGTGGCAATACTGGGAGGGTAAGGAAAGTGGGATAGAAAGGGGAACCAATTACAAGGGTCTACATATAACCTCTTCTCTTGGGAATGGACAACAGAAAAGTGAGTGAAGGGAGACATCACACAATTTAAGATAGAACAAAATAATAATAATAATTTATAAATTACCAAGGACTTATAAGAGAGGGGGGAACAGAGAGGGAGGGAAAAATGAGGAGCTGATATCAAAGGCTCAAGTGAAAAGCAAATGTTTTGAGAATGATGATGGCAATGAAGGTACAAATGTGCTTGACACGGTGGATGGATTGTGATAAGAGTTGTACAAGCCCAAAAGAAATTATTTAGTAAAAAAATCTTTTTAATTCTTACATCTAAAATAAGTACTCTTTTAAAAATAAAATTCTGTGAATCACAAACAAGGGGGGAGGGAGAAGGTAGATGCTCTAACATTTCTCAGATCACTCTTAATATGTTAAAACTTAATGAGAAGATATTTAACCTAAACCGACTTCCTATTTTGTTGTTAGCCTAATTAATGCTCTTTGCTTTATTTCTCATCCCAAGTTTCCTGAGATTTTTTTCATAACTTTTTAAATTGCTGTAAAACAGACATGGTATCTGTATAATTTAACTTGGAGCACCATCTAAAACTATTTATTTCATCCACAGGGTCATTGAGACATCCAAGGAGATTGTTCAACCGTCATAAATAGTACTCATTGTTATATGTGATTACTATAGTAGATATTTATATCATTGTATCATTTTACTTGTAGGATCATTTTAATTATTTTGATTGCTAAATTTTCTCTTTTAAATCTGTTTGCCTGTAAGCTTAATTATGAATTAGCTTTTTTGATTTGGTGCTTTGTCAAATAACTGTCTCCCTTTCTTGAATTAAAAAGTATGTCTTAGTAAATTACTCAAAAAAAAAAAATTTTGGTGTGGTGAGCCCAGGTGAAAGAATTCAGTGCATTCAAGGCAGTTCAATGAAAATCACCACAAAATGTGACATGAATGATAATATGTTCTACTAAATAGCAATACAATCGTCGTCTTCTAAAGCAGTTAAGTAAAATGAAACTAAAGCCCTATATCCTGATTGGATTATAATGATGGTCAAGTAAATGTTAATTGTCATATTAAGAACACTTTACCAATAACGGTATAGTTGAGAAAAGTTTGGGAATAGATCAGTTCAGCTATTTCTCAAAGGTACAAGTGACACAGGCAGAAAGTCTGCTAATTTATCATTATATCTAAACATTTAACTATTCTATTTTGCCATCTTTCCTTTTGTCTAGCATTTCTATTGAATGTTAGTTAACCTTGGTTTTGCAATGGTTTGTAGATGTGCTATTTAAGTTCCACTTAGTAATATATACATCATTCATTGACCATGACCATATCAAGTTTTATCGCCTCCAGATAAGCTTTTGTGCTCGGAGCTTCATGAGAAGCCATCCTCGCTGCTTGTCCTGCTCTTTCCACACTGCCCGAATCTGGATGATGGCAGAGAGTGGCCTCCATTGCTGCCTGCAGTTCATGCTGGGGCTGCCTTTGGGACTGGATTCTGTGAGACTGATGTCCAAGTTCATGATATGCCAAGAACGCTTGGTGAGAACAACTGAGGGATGGACAAGTGGCTGCCCCAGGACAACCAGAGCTTCCAATATGGCCACGATGTTAATCTGGACAAGGAGGACTCCAAGACCTTCAATCAGCTCACTTCGAACAAAAGACTGGAGAAGACTCTGGCTTGAATAGACAGTGATGGGTGATGACTTTGCTACTATGGAAGAACTGAAGCCTGGATCAAACAAGTGCAGAAAAAATAAATCAATGATAATGTAGCAGAAGTCTGGTAGCAGAAAGATTACAATCAAGAAAAAGACAAAATTTCATGAGAAAAAGATACACAGCCACCTATGGCTACTTCCTAAGCAACCCTGCCAAATTTCAAGATAACTCAGATCATCCCACCTTTAAGAAGAGTCTACCTCTTGATGAGAGAAGGTCCAAGGCAGGAGATTCTATGGCAACCAGCCAGTCAACCACTTGGGAGGAGCTCACGGACTTCTTACCCACTGAGGAGTTTGAGCATATGAAGGGAATTGTGGTCTTGGGTACTCCGGATGACCTGGACAAGAAAAGAAGGGCTCCTGAATCAGGATGACTATGTTACTGATCTATTTTCCCAGGGACAATGGTCCTGGATCAGACTGGGAGGAATTTATTAAATACTGACATCTGAACAAGAATGGTACATTGGACAAAGATGATATTCACCACTGGATCCTTCTTCAAAATTATGACCATATATAGTCTGAGGCCAGGCACTTGGTAGATGTGTTAGACAAAAACAAAGGTGATAAAGAGAACTGGCATATGTTTGTCAGAAGCTAAGCTACCCAATTAGGGGGAAGATCACACACAAAGAAAGATCTTACACATTTGGTCAGTGATCCCTACTGTGACAATCATGTACTCTGGTGCCAATTTGATTAAAAGTGTAGAGGTAGAGTCTAGTCTGTCAATCTGGAGATAGTCAATGAGACCTCTTTGTAGGGCATGACTTTCTCTGAGAATTCTGGGAAAGCTCATGATATTTCCCCCCATGGAGGTGAGAGACTATCGACTCAGTCTCTGGAAGATGCTCTACTGACAAGACACAAGGCTGATTCCCTGTGAGCCATCCTGAAGGAGAAGCCACATGGGCCTACCCCAATGGTACCAGACCTTTGGGATCAGAAAAGCCACATGGAGACACCTGCCAGTGCTGAGATGCTTCTACCACCACTGGATACATAAGACTCTGCACCCACTGGCCAGTGATTGTCCTGGTGCCATTGCATGTCCTTCGTGAGTCTGAAGAAAACTTTGTTGATTGGTGTCAGACATATAGGCTAATATTGGACTTGTGGACTTGGACTGGACTGGGTTGAGATGCTTTTTTAATGCTCCATTCCTCTTGCATGTAAAGCTCTTCCTTATATGCATATATGTGCTTATGAATTTGCTTCTATAGTCGACTCGGACTAATGCACATCCTCACCACACATAGCATGACACTGTTGGGAGCTTTCTTAGGGTGCTGGAGTGCTGATCTTTGGCCAAAAATTGAAATGAACTTATGGGACATGAGTGGAATTGAAGTTTTGTGGTGTACTGGAATGTGGCCATCTCAGTGCTAGGGCCTCCATAACCCTCAGACCGGTATCCAGGGGCTTGTACTTCATGGAATAAGGACAAGGTGACGTTGCAAGCCAATGACCAGTAGGAAGAAAGAAAAACACTACAACAACACATTGAATTTCCACCTGTTTATTAGGAAGTGAATGAAATAAAGGGATGGGGAACTTATATTGGATTTATAAAAAGGACTAATATCCTCAACTTGGTGCCCACCAAATAGAATCAAGATTTGTAGAACTCTGAAGGGTGATTTAAAAAAAAAAAAAAAAAACCTCTCACTGCCATTGAGTCAATGCCAACCTGCAGAAACCCTAAAACAGTTTCTGAGGGTGTAACTTGTAACAGGAATAGAAAGTCCTAGCTTTCTCCCCCATAGCAGCTTGTGATTTCAAACCGCTAACCTTGCAGATAGAAACCCAATGTTTAATCACTACTCCGCCAGGGCTTCTGGAAAGGACGATGGGGGGTCATGAACTATAGCTGATTCAAAATTAGAAATAATCCACTAAACGGATTAAATGTGTCTTTTAAGTTCTTTACGTGAGCATATTGTGAGCATCTTAAATGTATCTTGTGTATGTAAGTGACAACTTAAACAGTTTACTGTAATTTAACCTATTTGAGACTGGGAAAAAAGCTAGTATCCCCAGAATGCTGCAGAAACCTATCCAGAGATGAGTGCTTATCTCTTTAAAACATTGGCAAGGAGATCTAGCAGCTAAGTGAGTTAGGACTTGGGCTGCAACTAGTAAACAGTTCAAGACCACCAACAGCTCTGAAGGAAAAAGATGGGGTTAGTATAATACCTGAGCAATATTAATAGTGGAAAAAACAAGAAGGCTATATTGAAGAAGAGGGGGTAGCACCCCCCTGTCCGCCAAAAAAATGGAAAAAAGCTCCACTGGAAGGACCTTTCATAGTACGCATTCTACCCACCTCCCCCATCTCACCTCTCCACCCCTGCTAGGCTAGCATGCAGCAACTCGCTCTTAGTGTACTCTGCGGTATCACCTGGGAAGATTCTCTCTGATCACAGTTAATTTTTTTTGTAAAAGAAGTTTTCAGCATGTAACTCTGAAATTTTGTTGTGTGCACAGTTAAAATGCCATAGAGACCTTTGTGATGTGGAACACATCTTACAAGGATAGCACGATGATAGGAAAACCTCAAGTCAGAAGTTTTCTCATTTTAAAAGAAGTGAAATGTCAATTGAAGACTTAACTCATTCTGGATGTCCACACAGACAAAAATGTAGAATCATAGCCCATTTGGAGTTTGTTCCACCAGGTCAGATTGTTAATCAAAGTTTCTATATAGTTTCTGAAAAGATTGTAAAATAATGTACAACCAAAAGGCCTGATTTTTGGCAGACAGGTGACCGGTTTTGCCACCACAACAAAGCACCTGATCACTCAACCATTTCAGTGTGACAGGTTTTGACAAAAACAAAAAAACAAAAAACAGCATGCTTCTCTTGCCAAATGGATCTAGAGGTGAAGAAAAAACAGGAGGATGGTGCTGTAAGCCATCCAAATAGATGAGCTTGAAAAATGTTTCCAGAATGGAATCGCAGCATTGACAAATGCATTAAATGGGATGGGTAGTATTGTGTGTGTGTATTAGCTTTGAAGGAAGTCCACCTGGGGGAGGGGGTACCCCGACATATGCATAGCTACCTGATGGAAAAGATGCAAGACATTCAGATTCAGCCAATGAATTATTCTAAGTGAACAGGATGCACTCACGAAAAAGAAGACTATCTGCAGCCTTCATGAGTTAACTTTGTAGAAGTGCTCCAGAAATTTACCAAAAGACACCCAGAATCAGCCAAAGGGGGAAGTTTGTTTAGAATTTAGACACTTATTTCTCTAACCAATTCACTCCCAGTATCTGTAGGAAGCTCCAGCTTACAGCTTAGAAACTGTAAAGGGACTCAAATGAGCTTTTTATAGTGCCCTTCTCAGTGTATAACTAGAACTTGGAGGAAGCAAATGGGAAATACCAAAAGACCAGAATTCTTAGACATTTAATCCATTTATGCCCTAGATCATTGGTTCTCAACCTGTGGGTTGTGACCCCTTTGGAAGTCAAATGACCTTTTCACGGGGATTGCCTAAAATCATCGAAAAACACCTTATGATTCACATTATGATTCATAACAGTAGCAAAATTATAGCTATGAAATAGCAATGAAAATAATTTTAGGGTTGAAGGGGTCAACACAACATGAGAAATTGTATTAAAGGGTCGCAGCATTAGGAAGGTTGAGAACCACTGAGCTAGACCTTGGGCCAGAGTAGCCAGCACAGTCCATACAACTTCAACACCAAGGTATTTGCAAGGACATCTTGCTCACAAATGCCATGCTTTTAGCATACCATGGTAATGTCTGAACCCACTGACAGAGCTTCGGCTACTAAATGTTCTCTGGTAACACTACTGACATTAAATTCAGGGAACCATGGATATGTGTAGATGTTGTGGGCAAATCTGCTTTCTTCCTGATGTACATTGGGGTTACTTGTTTAGTACTAAAATTCATTGGTGGTCTCTTCAAGTACCCATTATTTCAAACAATTGGCATCAATGAGTCTCATAAAAAATTTTCACCCTTCTCTTACCCTACAGCTGGGCAGGGTTCCTTATTCTCCCTCCAGTTTCTAATTGTTCCCACATCTCCCCATCCCCTTTTAGAAAGAGATTTTTTTTTTACTGCGACCGAAGGACAAGTAACCATCATTTCTAAACCCACAATGTTGTTCCTGGGAATAGTAGGTTACTGCAAGGTTTGCATCTCCAAATTTGGGATCATTGCAAAGCCTTTATGAAGTCATTAAGAGGGGAAAATTATACAAGCTAGAATGAATCAAGGCCTGAGAAAAAACTTATAAAACACTCAAACAAGCCTGAATTAGGTCCCCAGACTTAAAATTTTCTAATCTGGAGATAAAAACAACAACATTTTTTCATATGTATCAGAAAAAGACAAGGGTGGAAGTAAAAGTTCTCCTTCAATTTGAGGGACCTGACCCAGTAGTATATCTGTCCAAAAATCAAGCTACTTCTCTTCCTCAATCCAACAGCAAGCCATCTGCCTACTGTTGTTCAGCCCACATATCTTTAACATGTGGATCAAGTTCGTCTCTTCTGCCTTTCCAACTTCCCTCAGCCGGAAAAGCAGCATGCAGGAGAGAAATAGCAAGAAAGTACCTTTTATTTTCCCATATTTATAAGTAGGAACAATTCATGATTTGAATGATGACACTTTAAGGTATTTCCCTCAAAGTCCTTGTAGTCTGATGCCAGTCATAGTAGGTTGGGAATGACTTTCAAGCACCTCTCATGTTTATGCCAATTTTATAACTCAAAGAAAAGTGGTTGTAACATATGTTCTCATATTTTTCTGAAAGTTTGAAATATACGACTGTAGCTGCAAGCCAGTTGTCATTTCCATTACCTTCCCTACACCCTTCAAATTCTTTATCAGAAATCAAATACATTGGTAACAAAAATACAGACACGGTTGACATCTCTCTCCTCCAGGTGACAGCACAGCCTCGTTTCTTTGCTCCATGGAGATCAGCATGCAGAAGAACTCCAGAAGGGTCAAGGCTCACACTGAACAGGAGAAAAAGTAGCTAGTGGAACTGCAGGGCAGTGAACTCCATTCAAAGCTTCTGCTCATGTCTGGTTGAGTCATGTGGTCAATCTAGAAGTTGGACTTGGTATGGTTAGATTTAGAGGTCCTTGCATGATACAACTAGTTTGCACCTGATTGGTAACCAAAAGAGTAGCAATTTGAGTCCACCTAGAGGTAACTCGGAAGAACAGCCTGGTGATCAACTTCTAAAAGGATGATCGCCAACAAACCCTACTGAGCAGAGAGGGGTGGGAGCTGACTCTGTGGCATAAAATAATAATTGCAATTATACTGCTATGTCTGGAGAAGCATTTTTGTTTTTGTCAACTGTTTGTGAGTTGGTCCTGATGTATGAAGACCTCATGTAGAGGTAATGACCATTCTGCTCCAACCGTGTTTGGTTATGGATTGAACCCTTTTGATCCTTAGGGTTCTCGTGAGCTGATTTTCCAAAGGCACTTGGTCTTCCTTCTAAACTGATCTTGGTCCTAAAGCTCTGTTGAAACCTGCTCATCAGACACACAAGTCTTCACTGAAAGATGGGTGGAGACTTGCACAAGGCCCATTGGTCAGAACTGAATTTGAATCAGCTACATGGGAGGTGAACATTCTTTCACTGAAACACCACTGCCTCATTTTGGAAGACGAGAATCTGAATTTTTATTTGAAACCTCGATTTTAAAATAATAACAGTTAATTAAAAACACACAGTTTAAAAACAAGTCACAAAATACTGGGGCCACTGAGTTATAACCACCCCTTTAACAACAGAAAGAAACAAAAAAACCCTTGGCAGGTCACATAATGCAATTATTTTGTCTCTGTTTCTCTATCCTTCATATTGTTAACACACAAAATTACCTGGTCCCAAATGGGGGTGGGGTGGTGATACCTTTCTCAATCTTAGATGTTTTTCAATCAGTACCACTCTCCAGTACTAAACTCTAAAGCTAAAGGACTGAGGGGGCCTTGGTGCTTCAGTCGCAGAATTCTCACATCCATTGAGGTTGACCTGTGCTCAAGTCCTGGCCAAAAAATATGCAGTCACCACCTATCTGTTTGTAGACACTTGAATGTTGCGATGACGCTGCACAGATTCCAGTGGAACTGTCAGTCTAAGACATTGAAAGAAGAAAGTCTTGGAGATTTGCCTCCAAAAATTAGCCAAGGAAGACCCTATGGGTGACAGTGATTTAGTCACAATGTGCATGAAGTCCCTGTGAATCCAGAATACACTGCACAACAGATAACAACAGCAACAACCTACATAAATTCAATGTCTTTGTGACTCAAAGAACAAATGCATTAAGAAAGGTGCATACTCATAAGTGCCATTTGTTCCATTTTCACCAATTCTCCCTTTTTTTCAAGTAGGACAACATACCCCTCATTGATGGAAGTTCCACCCTTTTTTCCATGAGCTCTATCTTCCTTTCTCCTCCCTCCACTTTAGCAAATGTAGATCTCTCTATGTCTCAGGCACACTATTGAACAAGTGGGTGAAGTTAGATGGGGAACCAATATCATCCTTCGGCAGGTTGCAGAGTGAGTTTCCAAAATGCAATTTCCAATCAGCACCAAGTTAGAGGCATTTGCACCCTGCTTCTGATGTTAGTGTCTTCAAAAGACTCTAATAACACCATAATGCAAAGTCATACTGGCCAATTAGGATTCCAAGAATGTAAAACTTCTTTTCTTTAAATCATTTTATTGGATATTCATACTACTCTTATCATGATCAATACATACATCTATGGTATGCAGACCACATTTGTACATTTGTTGCCATCATCATTCTCGAAACATCCTTCTTCTAGTTAGGCCCTTGGTATCAGCTTCTCGCATTTCCCCTCCCTCCTCACTCCCCTTCCCACATGAGCCCTTAAAAATTACCATTATTTTGTCATATAGTACACTGATGTGTCCCCCCCACCCACTTCCCTGATGTCCATACTCCAGGGAGGAGGTCATACATAGATTCCTGCAGTTGGTTCCCCCTTTGTACTCCACCTTCCCTCCACCCTCCCGGTATTACCATTTTCACCACTGATTCCAAAAGAATCATATATCCTGATTTCCCCATACTTCTGGCTCCAGTGTACCTCCCCTGGTCTAGCTGGATTTTTAAAGTAGAATTGAGATCATGATAGTGGATAGGAGAAAGCATTTGCGAACTAGAGGAAAGTTGCATATTTCATTGTTGCTACACTGTACCTTGACTGGCTCATCTGTAAGGGAATGTGGCTTCACCTACTGATGGGCTTTGGTTCCCCAATCTGTACTCCCCCTCACTTATAAGGTTATAATTTTCAGTTCTTTGATGCCTGATATCTGATATCTTTGTCACCTCATTGTCACCGAGGCTCATGTGCTTCTTCATGTGGCCTTTGTTGCTTCTAAGCTAGATGATCGCTTGTTTACTTTCAAGCATGTAAGACCCCAGACACTATGACACTATATCTTTTGATAGCAGGGCACCATCAGCTTACTACACCACATTTGCTTATGCACGCATTTGTTGTGAGCAATCAAGTCAGGAAGGTGGGCACAAAATGTTATGATTTTTAGTTCCTTGAAGCCTGATAACTAATCCCTTTGACACATTGTGGTCATACAGGCTGGGTGTGCTTCTTTGACATGAGCTCTGTGTCTTCTGAGCTAGATGGCTGCTTGTTTACTTTCAAGTCTTTAAGACCCTAGACACTACATCTTTTGATAGCCAGGCACCATCAGCTTTCTTCACCACTTTTGCTTATGCACACATTTGTTTTTAGTAATTGCCATGGGAAAGTGAGCATCATGGAATGTCAATTTAATAGAACAAGGTGTTCTTGCATTGAGGAAGTACTTGAGTGGAGGTCCAATGCCCATCTGCTGTCTTAATATAAGTATATGCATTTTGATCTATTTCCCCATTATCATATATAAATATATTCACCTATGTGGATGTCTGTGTTTAGATCTCTATAAATGCCCTTTACATCCCCTCTCCCCAGTCCTTTTCTCTATTTCCTTTTACTTTCCTCTTGTCCCACAGTCATGCTCAGCCTCCATTTGGGTTTCAATAATTTCTCTCTACTACATTACTCTTGATAAATCCCTGTCAGACCTCTCACACTCACCTTGTCACTGATTTCAAATCACTTGTAGTTCCCTTATCCTTAGGTTGGTCAACACCACCTCCTTTTCCACACCTCTCCATCTCCCATGCCCCGACCACCACCCCGGAACCATTAGTCCCATTGTTTTCTCTTCCGGACTGTTCACCCAGCCTATCTTATTTGGATAGACCTGCAGAGATAATAATATGCACACAATAAAACAAGGCATCCTAAGATGAAGTGACCAAAAAAAAATAAAATGGCAACATAAAAATCCCAGAGTCCAAAGAATACATATATTAATAAGTTAAAAAATAAAATAATAACAATATAAAAACCTGTAAATAGTTCAAGGCTTCTTCATTGACCTCTAGGAGTGTCCCTTGGTTGAGTTTGATGTGGTGCCACACCCTGACCCCAAAGTATATCCTTGGCACTCCATCAAGAATTCCATGTTCTGCTGCACAACCTTAGTGTTTTGCCATGGTGTGGTGGGGTAAGACAGGGTACAATCTCAACCCTACCTCTTCATTGTTGTCCCTATAGGGCCTTGGGTCAGTAAGGAATTCCATGTTTCATAGGGGGGCTGGCCATATGGTGTTCTCTGTCCATTGGCTGTTCTGAGTGGGAATATTGTCCTGAAGGCTCGGTGGGCCGGGACGCACTCCATTCGCTCTTCCTCCCCCTTCATTTGTTCTCCTGTGCTGTGGTTAGGTATGTCTCACTCCCCAAGGTGTAGCTTCAGTGCTGTCCTCCAATGCAAACTCCCCTGGGGTAGGGGGCTGGAGGCTGTCCACATAGTTGGGATTCGGGTTGGACCCTCAGACCCCTTCACTGGCTCACCACAACATGCCATCATGCTGCATTCACATCCTGGATGATCAGGTTTAAGTTTGTGCCCTCTTTCCATGTGGAGATATAAACAATACACTCCCTTCGGTGGTTTAGTACCCCATTCCCTCTCTATACATTGCCATGTTCCCTTCTCTCCACCTCAGTTGGCTACCATATGGTCTGGCCTCTGCCATACTACCTGAGCCTCCACTCAGAAATTTCTGTATACAGTAGCTTTTCCCCTATGCCCTTTTTTGCATTTTTTTAAGGTTACCTCAGCAAACTCATGCTGTACATGCCTTTTTGCACTTGGCGTACTTCACTTAGCATAATTTCCTCCTGTTCTTCCCATGCGGTGATGTGCTTCATCCATTCATCACTGCTTTTCAGCGATGTGTAGTACTCCATTTTATGTACATTCCACAGTTTTTTAATCTATTCATCAGTTGATGGAAATTTGGGTTGTTTCCAACTCCTTGCAATTGTGAACTGTGCTGCAATAAACCTTGGAGCGCAGATGTCTGGCTGTGGTTTGTTTCTTGCCTCTTCTAAGTATATGCCCAGTAGGGGGGATTGCCAGATCATGTGGTAGCTCAACTTCCATCTGTTTTAGATATCACCAAATCGATTTCCATAGGGGCTGTACATACCTACAGGTCCACCAGCAGTGGATAAGATTTCCTGTCTCCCCACAGCCTCTCCAACACTTGTTGCTTTCTGATTTTTTGAATTGGGCTATCCTTGAGGTTGTTAAGTGGTATCTCGTTGTTTTGAGATGCATTTCTCTTATGGATAATGATTGGAAACATTTTCTCATACGTTTATTGGTCAAAGGATGCAAATCTTAATGGCAGCAGACTGTTATACCTTTCTCCCACATTCTGTGCCCATATTTGATCATTGAGTGTGTTGTGATTAGGTGCCATCAGTGGGCTCTGACTCCTAGAAACCCTGTGTACACCATAATTAAACTCAGTTGCTCCTGCACCGTTCTGACCCTTGTTATGTTTGAGCTTGAGAGATGCTCGATTAAAAAGAAAGCAGGACATATTAGAACTGGAAAGAACCTTAAAATGGGTCAAAAGGGAGATCAAATGATAAGGCATTGAAATTTAACGTAACCACACCTGCCATCATCATCTTACAGTGCTCTCTCTATGATAGCAAGGCTATTCACCTCCCGGGACTATGATCAGAGGGGAGTCCCTGCAAATAGATTTTGGGCTTCCAGTGTCATCCATAGCCTCTGGGCATTCACAATTTAAATGGTTTTTCATTAACACTCACTCATTAGCACAATGAAAATGAGTGTTCATAATTTAAGCTCATATATCATTCCCTGCTTCAGATTTGGATTTTATTATTTATAATCCTTGGATGAAACAGGCTGGTGTGCTTCCTCCATGTGGACTTAGGTCATACTTCACTTAGATAGCTACTTGTTTTAGAACTGGCTGAAGGCTGGTAGTCTTTGTTGCCAATCACATCAAATTTCATTGAATTTCAGCAAAAGAGATTGGGTTATCTATGTTATTTTTCATGTAGCTCACATTCTCATATTATTTGCTCAGCATACATTTTGAAAAAGTTTTGTGAAAGGATACAGCTCTGTTGTACACTTTTCTTGATTTTAAACCATTATATAGCCCATTATTGTGTATATACTGAGTATACCAAGAGATTATCTCGTGAGTGTGTATACAGGTTCCTCATGAGTAAAAGTAAGTGTTCAAGAATTTCCATTTTCACAGTATTATACAAAATCTATGACCTATACAGTTGAATGCCTTTACAAAGTCACTGAAATGCAATAAAAAAATTTTCCAATATGCTCTGTTTTCAGCCAACATCCATCTGACATCAGTAATTTTATCCCTTATTCTAAGTCCTCTACTGAAACTGGCTTGAATTTCTGACAATTGATGCACTGCTGTAACCATTTGTGGATGATATCCCATAAAATATTGCATGTTGTATTAGTGATATCATTTGATATTTTACACATTCTGTTGATCAAGTTTCTCTGGAGTGGGCACCAGTTCCACTCAAGTGGCCAGGCAGCTGACTTCCAGGTTTCTTTGCACAGACTAATGAGTATTTTCAACACATTATTCATTTTTTGAAACATTTAAATTTATAATCTATTAATTCCCAGAGCTGTTTTTTGCTGATACCTTGAGTGCAGCTTCAACTTTTCCTTCAATTCCATTGGTCCTTGGTCATATGTTACCTATTGGAATGGAGGAATGGTGACCAATTATTTTCAGTACACTAGCTTTTTATTCCTGCCATCTTCTTTTGATGCTTCCTGCATGGCTCAATATTTTGCCCCTGAAGATCCTTCCATATTGTAACTCAAGCTTGGAGTTATTCTTCAGTTCTGTTAGCTTGATCTATGTTGAACATGCTCTTCTTTTTTGATTTCCGTGCTCCAGGCATTGGCAAATTTCATTATAATACTTTACTTCGTTTTCTCTAATTGTGTTTTGAAGTTTGAATGTCTCTTTGAAGATGGGTGACATAGTCACTGCAACAATGGGATCAAATATATGAGCATCATATATGACCCTGCCATTACTAGAAGCTGTAATATCTCTGATATCTTGAATTTAAACCTCCAAATCATGATTTCTAGTCATTTCAATTCATAAGCTTAATATGAAGTATTATGAGCACAATACTTCAACATGATTGAGAATTCTAAACCAGTAACCTCACTATTTCTGTCCTCTTTTTTATTACTAACTTACAGTCTATGATTCATTTATATAATCAACCTTTTGTAAATATCCTCATTCCTTTTCCCTCCTCTGTTTTTGTCCCACCCATCTGGTGAAATCCTTACCATGAGTGAACCCCGTCCTCCACATTTCCATCACCTTTATCCAAGCAACGAACCTGCTGGCGAATAGTATCCAAGCAATCAGGTTTGTAGCATATAAATGAATTATCTCAATTCCTTAATAATCTCAACTAATTAATGATCTCAACTGTAATTATGTAATTTTTTCCCTAGCAGGCAGCTCCTTCCTACCTGTGATCGATTTCCAACACTACTCTCTCTGGGTTTCAGAGGCACCATTGCCTCTATTTACATTGCAAAAACAGAAGACATCAGATGATATTCCCCTCATTATCATGACCATATCTACAGATCTATTTCCTCACTCCCATTCTCTCTTTTTAGCTTCCTGAGCTGATGCAGGTAGTATTCCTTCTCCCCATAGTGAGAAGGAAGAAAGGTTTACAGTCTTTCTGTAAGCCTCCTCTTATCAATTCTTAGAAATCTTACACCATCTGCACCTTCTCTAGTCAATGTCTCAGAATTCTTGTTCTCAACTTGAGCCTTCCCCTAGAGATTCTGGCATGTTCTGATATGATATGAAATTCTCCCTTGATTCTACTTCCCTTGACCCTTATTGCTGTATGTCTTGCCTCCTTCTGAGTCAAGCTTCTCAAACGAGTTACTGACACTTCTTTTCCCATTTCCTTTCATGTGATTTGCTCTTCAAGTCATACTTTTGTAGTGCTAACAGTAAAAGGCAATTTTCCATTCCCCTATTCTTTCTTTTATTTTTATAATGAATTGTGGTTCTAGAGCAAATCAGTTTTTCATTCAAGAGGTCAGACATATTTTATTTTTTGTTGTTGCTTGCAAGCCCCCAGATGTAACATCGTGCCTCCTGCTTCTTACCTGTGTCTTTCATCTTCATTTGTTTTTTCCTATCTCTTCTTGTCTTTTGAACATTGTCCTTGAGCAAATGATGCCATTTGATCTCCAGTGGTTGATAGGTCTAAAGAGGGTACACTTCCTTGATGTTGCTGGGACCTCATAGAGCTATTGTTTATTGTCTCTTGTGTAGCTGAAAATTGAGTTTTCACAGTGTTTTCAGAAGCAGATCACCAAGCCTGTTTTCCAACATGCCTTTGATAGGATTTAATTGCCAACCTTTGAGCTATTAGGGAAGCAGTTAATCCTTGGAGGCACCCATAGAACTTGAATACATACTTAATGAATTATTTAATACAAAGAGACTTGTAATCACTGTGCAAGCCAATAAATGCAAATTTACACCACGGTATCCCTTCTAAGAGCCTTGGTGGCAGAGTGGGTTATGTATGTGATTACTAACTATAAGATCAGAATTCCAACCTGCTAGCGCTTCCATGAAGAAACGTATCCTTGGAAAACCACAGGGACAGTTCTATTTGGTCCTCCAGGGTGGGTATAAGCATGAATGAACTGATGGCAGGGAGGGTTTTTGGTTTGTTTGCTTGTTTGTTCATTTTTGTTATACTTTCCTGTACCGCTTACCTATTATGATTCCTTCTTCTCTTCCCCAAAGTCTTGCTCCTCATTTTCACATCAGTAACTTCCTTGCTTTTCGGTATAGTTCTATTAACCAAGTCACACCTTCCTTTTGTTGAAAAATCCAAGTTAAACTTACTGATCTCAAGTTGATTCTAACTCACAGTGATTACATGTGGGGCCTCCAGACATGGAAAGTTTCAGGAGCAGACAGACAAGCTCTCCCTTTTCCTGTAGAAGAGTGGGTAGGTTTGAACCTCTGGCCTCGTGGTTAGCAGCCCAACCCATGTCCCACAGGACCACCAAGTACAGGTGATTTAAAAGAAGGGCCTCCCATAAAGAAGTCAGAGAGTATTGCACATGGAGCTGCAGACCACAAGGTCAGGAAACTCACCAGTTGCTCCTGGCAATAATGTTGAGGCTGACTGCTCCTGTAAAAATGTAAATGTCTTAGAAACCTACACGGGGCAGTTTTACTTGATCCTACAGGATAATTTAAATTCAAAAAAAGCCATTTTTTAAAGAGGGTTGGTTGGTGTCTTTATAGCAACATCTCATCATGCTTCATTTTCCCTTGGTAAGCTAATATCTTGTTTAGATACCTTCTAATAGTTTCCTTACTTGAGGTGGGTGCTTTTTAAATGCTGACTTATAAAATTTTTGTAAAGTTTTGTGGTTACTTTGGATGCTTAGTAAAACTATTTCGTTAGTAGAATATCAAATAGTGAAATCGATCCTTCTCTTCTTCTCCTACTCCTGGTATCCATCAAAGAATGTTTGCCTAGCTTGAAAGTCTCTTTTTTTTTAACTTTAAAAAATAATGGTCTCATTCATGGTATTAATTTGTGACTAATTTCACATAGCATAATGTCCTCCAGGTTCATTCATACTATGAGATTTTTCTCAGAGTTATCAGTACATGGTAGATTAATAAACTTTGATACATACATACAATGGAATACTATACAACTTTGATTCCAAGCATTCAAGTACAACACCAGCTTTTCTACTTAATTCTTTCAATTCTATGTCTTCTACTATAGTGTCCTCATTTCGTAACCACAAATATGGATTAGGTTTTCAACATCCACCAATTAAACAAATGCTGCTTTTCTTTTTTTCCCATATCAAAGGTACGTGACTCTATCTAGTTCTTTTCACTCCCACCAGGGGCAACTACAATTCCAGTGCTAGCTTCTCTATTCTCACTTTTCCTCCCTTGGCAGAATTTCTCCACGTCCCTCAGGCTCAAGTCTTCATCCTCTGTGCCGAAAATTCACTGGTATGTCCTCCCAATTGATCTTGCTGGCTTAAAATATATGCATTATACTTAACTCTAATTTCCACTGTCAGGTTCAAGTTGTTGAGCATGATTTTTACAATCATCCCTCTCTATATCTCTCTGTCATAGAACCTCACTCCCTTCATTGTACTATATAATCAAATCAACAAGGGACCATGGACAAATTCTTTTATCTGTTCATTCTAGTTTATACAAACTCTTTGAAGATCCTTGTATTTAGTGGTTCTCCTCTATAGTAATGATAAATAAACTGGCAGGTATTCAAATTCTATTCAGTATAGCCTTATTTGATGTTAAGGAGCCCTGGTGGTGTAGTGGGCTTCACATTGAATTACTAACCACAAGGTCAGCGCGTGAAACTACAAGCTCTTCCATGGGGAAAAATGAGGTTTCTACTCTTGTCAAGATTTTGTCTTTGACACCCACAGGGACAGTTCTATTCTGTTCTGTAGGGTCACTGATTTGGAACCAACCATATATCAGCGAGTTATCTGACAGTAGAAATTCTGTTCCTTCTGCTTTAACAGAAACATGTCATTGTGATCCTATCTCCCTTTTCATGGGCACCTAAGCACATCATGTACTATCTCTGCAGAAGTGGTCCCTCTCCCTAAGCTGGTCTTTCCCCCTTTTTTCAAAATCAGTCCTGCACGATTTCCTTCTTGCCAGCTGTGGCAGTCATGCGCTTGTGTTAATTTTATGATTGAAATGTGGGGGTGGAGTCTAGCCTGTTAATCCGTAGATAGCCATTGAGTAGCTAATGGGGCCTCTGTGTGGGCATGGCTTTCTCCTGAGACTTCTGGGAAATCTTGCGATATTTCCCTTGTGAAGATGAGAAGCTATCTTCCCCAGTTGTTGGGAGTTAATGTGAGATGCGATGAATCACGGACAAGACAAGATGGCAGCATCTGAGAAGCTGGAGGAGCCGGCGGAGAGACCACACGGCTTTGCCCTGATGGAGCCAGACCTCTGAAGCTGGGGCGGCCACATGGAGACCTCTGCCAGCGATGAGTTGCTTCTGCCACCACTGGATGGATGCTGTTGATGGACCCTGAGCCCTGGAAGAGAGGAGCCATGTGGAGACCCCTATCAGCGCTGGGACCCACTGACCTGTGACTTCGAGAGTCGGAAGGAGACTTTATAGACTGATTTCATGTATATGGGCTAATATCGGACTTATGACTTTGAATTGGACTGGGCTGGGATACTTTCTCAATGTCCTGTTCCTCTTATATATAAACCTTTTCTTATATCCACATGCGTGTCTACTAAATTTGTTCCTCTAGTCTACCCGGACTAACACACCAGCAGTATTGTGAGGGGAATTAACTCACAGAGTATTTAATTAGCAAGCATTATGCATGTTTATGTTACAGTAGAAGCTTGGTGATAAGAACTGATACTTGATGAACTAATAGCAAAATCAAGCTGAAGTTAATAAAAATAAAACCAAGAGATAGTTAGATCTTAAACATCTAATTTTATTGAGTCCCTCATATTTTCTCCTCAGTTCAATACACATTCTTTACATTTAATAACATTAAAAATTAAACAGAACTATGATAGTTATCTTGGGGTGTACAACAATAGAAGACATCAGCTGTCATACATTTATGCTCTCGTAGCTTATGTATGTGGATATCAGGAGACAGTGGCAATTACGCCAGTCAGACTTGTTGTCATAAATGAGATCATATATAAGAAATTAAGTAGTAAATGAATTAAATATAAAATCAACCATGAATTATGAAGCTTAAAAGATAGTTGTTTTTAATGGAACTATGTTAGATGCATTGTATCATAGGCTGAGTTCTTTGGAGGAGCAAAAACAATGAGGTCTGTACACACATTCCTCAACATTTCAGTGCTCAAATGTTCATCAGGTTCCAGGAGTCATTTCAGAGGTGGCCCTGTGGGACTGCTTCCCCCTCTACATCTGTTGGCCTCAGCTCCTTTGAAGCTTAGTTGTGACTTTTGTTCTTTGCTCAGGCAGTGCCCTTGTGCTGCTTTGAACCACAGGCAATGTTGATTGGTTAAGGATTTACAGCCAGAAGGGGGATCACCCTACTCAACCCACATGAAGTTCATTATCTCTGAATTCCATTTTTCCCATGAATTTTTAGAACCCACCCCCTTGTATTATCTGCACATAGGTACAGACAATGAGTTATTTATTTCTGATGATAAAATTTAATTGATTTGACTTAAGATTGAAGATCAGTGACCTAATTCATATTTTTTAATAATAGCTAGTCTTGCTAAAATTTAGATATACATAATTAAGTATATTGTTACTTATTTTTGTTTCCTATAGATGCATATTTGAAATTTAACTAAATTTGAGTACTCTTTAAGTCTAGTCAAAACTCTGGTTTTCCTATTGCATGCAGTGTATCTTTGACATGAGTGCTTTAGGCATAATGTTCATTTAAGCTTTTAAAAGACAGCTGTTGCCGATTAGTGCGATTAGTCAAATTATTACCATATGACACAGTGGGAGGTATAAAATGAGATCCTTCGGCACACTATTTTACTTATACTTTCATTTTTTTTTAAAGACTCAAGGGAATTTAAAGGCACATAAGACAAAATCTCAGTAATACACAGTGTGGTAATGTCACTGACAATCGTTTTCACTTCAAAAGTTAGAAAGGCTGATAGAACTTTCTGGCATTATCATTGTTGAGAATAAGTTAATGCTTATTTATATTAGGGAGTGCTAATTCCATAATTGCGAAGATAGAAGATTTTGGTTCTGTGAATTATATCTGTTTTTTTTACAAATTAGGAATTTCTAGCAATGATTCAACTTCCAGATAGAAGCTTCTCAATATATATAATATTTTAAAAAGAATATTCTTTTGCAATAAGGATATGAGTGAGGTGAGTTATGATTACAGTGTCTAGCTTCATCGTTAGCGATGGGAGACGCAGTCAGCTCAACAAGAGATGCTGTCAGTTGTCATAGAGTTCATTCTAACTCGTGGCAACTCCAGGAACATGGAATGGACTGCTTGATGGGGTTTGCCAGGCCGGCATCTGTCAGGAATGGTTCCAGGACTGTCTTCCAAGGCACATCTGGTTGAGGTCAAACCGTCACCCTTTTGCTAGTACTCACGTACTTGACTATTTGTACTACCAAGGGACGTGTTATACAGGCGTAACTCCAAATAATTTAGCAAAAAAATATGATTTAAACTACTCATCCTTGTGAGTCAAATTTCTGTGATGTTTTTGTTTGTGATGTTTTTGGTGTGTGCTACTTCTTAAGAATCAATCATTGCACCCTTCAATTTTATCTCCTCATAGTTGTGTAGCTTTCAAAGACCAAACCGAACTCACTTCCATCAAGGCCGTGCTGCCTCAGCATGATCTGCTGTGGGGTTCTGAGACTGTAACTGGTGATGGGAGTTGAAAGCCCAGTCTCTCTCCAGAGGAGTTGACAGTGATTTCGAACTGCTGACCCTGTGGGCTGTACCCCAATGCATAACCACTTTTGCAACAGGGCACCCACTTCTCATCTAGAGGTCCGTATTTTATTACAGCTATACCTGTTTAACTTCGGTGAGGACAAGGGTTACTATAAATGGCATTGTGTTTGAATTTCAAGTTATGTTTACAGCTTGAATACAGAGAAGCAACCAATTTGGGGGGAGATGTTTCTTTTATATCCTGCAATTTTGCTGCAATCGCTCTCTGGTTCCAAAAGTATTTTAAGTGTTTTTGCCTTGGAGGTCAGCACGGAAGCGGCAGCTTGAGGAGTGAGAGATGCCCAACCAGAGCACATGAGAACTAATGAAGGGAGAGGAAGAGAGAATGACATGCATCCTGACCCAGCGAGCCTTCAGGATGATATTCTCAAACAGAACAGCCTATGGACAGAGAGGACCATATGGCCTGCCCCATTATGAAACATGACATCCCTCGCTGACCCAAGATCTTTTGGGGTCAACAATGGAGAAACAGGGTCAGGATTATGCCCTGTCTGACCCAACCACACCATGGAAAAACACTAAGAGAGGATAGAGTTCCCGATGGGGTACCTAGGACATACTTTGGGGCCAGGGTGTGGCACCCCATCTGACTCAATCAGGGGACACTCCTGGGGGTCAATGAACAGACCTTGAACTATTTTCAGATTTTTATATTTTTATTTTTTACATATATATGACATTGGGATTTGTTGTTGTTATCATTATCTTATTTCCTTCACATCATTTTAGGATGCCCTTTGGGGCTACATATTGCACATACAGACCCATCCCTGCAGGTCTATCTCAATAAGATAAGCTGATGAACAGTCTGGAGGCAAAAATGATGGGACTGATGGCTCCAGGGTGGACATGGGAGATGGAGAGGAGGGGGGAAAGAAGTGGTGTTGACTGGCCCAGGGATAAGGGAACAATAAGGGATTCAAAATCAGTGAGAAAGTGGGTGTGAAAGGTCCAACAGGGATTGATCAAGAGTAATGTAACAGAGAGAAAATACTGAAACTCAAATGGAGGCTGAGTATGATAGTGGGACAAAAAGAAAGTAAAAGGAAATAGAAGAAAGGACTGGGGAGTAAAGGGCATTTATAGAGGTCAAAATACAGGCATGTGCATAGGTGAATATATTTATATATGATGATGGGGAAATAGACAAATATACATATATTTATAAGGTTAGTATTAGGACAGCAGATGGGCATTGGACTTCCACTCAAGTACTTCCTAAGTGTAAGAACATTTTGTCCTATTAAATTGGCATTCCATGATTCTCACCTTCACGATCACTGAAGAGAAACATGTGTACAAGCAAAGGTGGTGAAGAAAGTTGATGGTGCCCATCTATCAAAAGATTAACATCTCGGGTCTTAAAGGCTTGAAAGTAAACAAACAGCCATCTAGCTCAGAAGCAACAAAGCCCACATGGAAGAAGCACACTAGCTTGTTAGACCACGAGATGTCAAAGGGATCAGTTATCATGCTTCAAGAACTAAAAATAATAGTATTGTGTGCTCAGCTTCCTGACGTGATCACTGACGGCAAATGTGTGCATAAAAAAATGTGGTGAAGAAAGCTGATAGTGCCTGGCTATCAAAAGATATAGCATCTGGGATATTAAAGCCTTGAAAGTGAAACAAGTGTCCATCTAGCTCCGAAACAACAAAGCCCACATGGAAGAAGCACAGCACTCTGCATGACCATGAGGTGTCGAAGGGATCTGGTATCAGGTATCAGAGAACTAAAATTATATCCTTATAAATGAAGAGGAGTACAGAGAGGGGATGCAAAGTCCATCAATAGGTGAAGTGACATCCCCTTACAGAGGTGTTGCAGGGAGGAGATGAATCAGTCAAAGTCCAGTACAATGAAATATGCAACTTTCCTCTAGTTCTCAAATACTTCTTCCCACCCATTATCATGATCCCAAGTCTACCTGACAAATCCATCTAGACCAGGGGATGTGCACTGGATTCAGAAACTTGGAGAATTTAGGATAGATGACCCCTTCAGGCCCAGTGGTGGGAGGGATGATACCAGGAGGGTGGAGCTTTGGTGAACTAGACAGGAGAAACCAATGTCAGCGATCTACATATAACGTCCTCCCTGAAGTATAGACAACAGGGAAGTGAGTGAAGGGACACTTTTGACAATGCACAATCTGAAAAAGTACCAATAATTTTTAAATTATTAAGGGTTCATGGGGGTGGGAAAGTGGGGAAGGAGGAAAAATATGGGAAGCTGGTACTGGAGGCCTAAATGGAGAGATGGTGTTTTGAGAGTGATGATGACAACAAGCATATGCAAATGTGGCCTGCATGCAATTGATGTGAATATTGATCATGATGGGAGTTGTATGAGCCCCCAATAAAATTGTTAATATTAAAAAAGGAGGGGAAAAGAGGTGCTTATACCAACAGCTGAAGTAGAAAATATTTGGAACTGAAGATGGCAACATATGCACAAATATGCTTGATACATACGATGTATTGAATGTTATAAGAGCTGCGAGAGCCCCCAATAAAATTACTGGAAAAAAAAGTAAAAAAGAAAATTATGTTGTTGAGCTCTTTGCCGCATCTCCTGTGAGAATGAAGACCATGCACAGCAGCTAGACTGTGAACATTCCAGAGAATGTGGACATTTCCCTGAAGGGGCGCACGTAATCAGTCATTCTGAAGGGGCCCAAAGGAACCATGTGGAGGGACTTCGATCACATCAACGTGGAACTCAGCCTCCTGGGAAAGAAGAAGAGGCAAATGGTGGGGAAATAGAAAGGAACTGGCTACTGTCTGCAATATCTGCAGTCATGTACAGAACATGATCAAGGTTGTTATCCTGGGCTTCCGAGACAAGCTGACAGCTGTGTATGCCCACTTCCCCATCCACGTGGTTATTCAGAGAATGGATCTCTGTGAACTCTGTAACTTCATGGGTGAAAATTAAATCCGGAAGGATTCGCAAGAGGACAGGTGTTGCATGCTGCTTTTTCTCAAATCCAGAAAGATGAGTTAATTCTTGAAGGAAATGACATTGAACTTGTATCAAATTCAGCTGCTTTAATTCAGCGAGTCACAACAGTTAAAAACAAGGATATCCGCAAGTTTGGGGATGATATCTGTTTTTCTGAAAAACGAACAGTTCAGCAGGCTGATGAGTAAGATCTAAGAGGTGTCCAGCTCCAGTCTAGATCAGTGGTCAGCAACCTATGACCCGTGGGTCACTGGGAAAATTTTAGTGACTGACTAAACAAGTCTTAATTGTGATGATCCATAGATATTCTTGCCAATGAATTAAAGTGGGTGCTTTTGATTTATGGCCCAGTGGTAGAGGGTGATTGCTGTACGGTAGTGCTTTCAATTTGGTCCAACAGCTGGCTGTCGGTGACTGTACTTTTCAAGACAAGCCAAAGAAGTGAAAAGCAATATGTGTAGTTTGACTGGAATGGAATAGATCTCGTTGGATTTGTCTGTAGATGAAAGCACTGACAAATAACACTGCAAGGCTTGCAATGTTAGTTGCTTGCTGTGGAGCTATTGATTATCCAGTGATTTTTGAAGAGTTATGTGTACTTTCACCAATATTAGGTACTACGAAAGGTATCGACATTTTAAAGAAAGTTCAAGATTACATTAAATTCAAAAAAGGAAATGTTTCTGATTTCAAGAAAAAATTACTTTTCTGTCACAAATGATGGGGCTCTAGCAGTGTCTGGAAAACATGCTGGCTTTGTAAACCTATTGCAGAAGGAACTTGGAAGACCACTACTTTCATTCCACTTGTATAATTCATGAAGAAAATTTATGTGCAAAAGCCTCCTCGAAACAGTTACATGAAGTGGTGAGCATAGTGATTAAAATTATTAACATAGTTATAGCTCCTTCTCCCTTGAATCACAGAAAATATAAGACATTTTAGAAGAAATTGAATATGAATATAGTGATTTATTAATGCACACTGAAGTTTGTGGTTAAGCAGAGGGAAGGTTCTAAATTGCTTTGTGGAATGCATTGATGCAATTGAAATATTTATGAGTGAAATGGGGGAAAATTTCCCTCAGCTGAAAGATAAAAATTGGCTTCTTAATTAAAATTCTTAGCAGATATTACCAATCATTTCAATGATTTAAATTTGCACATACCGGGCAAGGAACAGGCAATTCTCAAACTTTATTAACGATGGGAAAGTTTTTGTTGTAAGATAGTTCTACTCCAGGGTGACTTAGTGAAATAAACATTTAAATATTTCCCTTTAGTAAAAACTCATAAAGAAATTACAAATGCAGAAGTAGACGTGCTTAAAACTTACATAGATGCCATTCAAACCGAATTTGAAACCCAATTTTAGAACTTTAAATCCCACTATCCTATGTTCAGTTTTATAATAAAGCCTGATGAAATGGAGGACAATGGGTTAGACTTGAAATATTTCAATTTCCTTGAAATTGAAAAATATGGATATGGAGTTCATTGACTTCAAAAACTCAGCAATATGGACAGATAAAGTCAGGGTTTTAAGAAGAGAACTTGAAGCACTGATGAAAATCATTTAAGCGTGATAGCTACATGTTGGGCATCACTTTCCTCCAAGTTTTCTTTGATCAAGAAAATTGGTTTCACTGTACTATCAGCTTTTGGGTCCAGCTACTCACGTGAACAGGTATTTCCCAAATGAAATTCATTTTCAATTCATAGCGAAACAGGTTAACTAACAAAAATTCAGAATCATGTGTTCTTTTTTTTGTTTGTTGGTTTTTTGTTTTGGGGGTATCACTGCCCTCTGGTGGTGGGAATAGGAAGCCCAACCTTGCTGCTGGATTTGGACTCCAACCCAGTGGGCCTCAGTCCTGCACATGACCACTAGGCCACCAGGGCTCAGCCCATGTGTTCTTTTAAAAACAATGAATTATCACCCAAATATCTCAAACCTTACAGGGGTAATGAAAGAGCATCAAGGAAGCCATTAAAATGACTAAATGTTCTTACTTAATTAGGGGTTCATTTTATTTACATAGTGTTTGCTTTCTGCTAACATTTTATGATTTCTTTCAAGTTGTAAATATAGATTTGATGAGAATAAATTTGTATTTCTATATTTAAGGTATATTGGATTATCTCATCTGTATATTTTTATTTTCTGTATTCTAAGATAATGCATAATCTTAATTAGAAATGATGTGACCCACAGCAAAAATTTTTGTGAAAAACGATAGAAAAATTACCCACTTGAAAAAAACCTTGCCGACCACTAGTCTAGATGATTTCTTTAGTCTTGTTTGTGATGCTTTGATCCAATTCAATAAAATTTGTGTAATGGGGGGAAAAAAAGCAAAATTATGTTGCTGTTAGACATCATCAAGTTGATTCCAAGTTATAGCTATTCTATGCACAAGAAGCGAAACACTGCCTTGTCTTATGCCGATTTTATAATTATTCTTATTCTTGAACACATTGTCCTCACCATTTCTGTCCCTTTACTTTATGATGTTTGGCTGTACTTTTTCCAAGACAGATCAATCGGTTTGTCCTTTTAGCAGTCCATAATGCTTAAATATTCTCCAGCTGCACAATTCAAATACATCAGTTCTGCTTCACTCTTCCTTATTCACTGTCGAACTTTCACATGCAGATGAGACGTTTGAAAATAATATGGCTTGGATCTGAACCATATTAGTCCTTAAAGATATCTTTGTTTTCGTTACTCTGACCAGGGCATGTGCAGCAGATTTACTCAATGCAACTTCTCTGTTGATCACTTTGACTGTGAATTCGATGAGCATTGAATTTGGATCCAAATGAGACAAAATCCATGGCAGTTTCAGCTATTTCTTCATTTATCATGATGTTATGTCATAGTGACCCCGTTGTGAGGATTTGGGTCTCCTTGGCATCAAGTTGTAAAGCAACCTGAAGGCCAATCCTTGAGCATTGTCAACAGTGCTTCATGCCCTCCTTAGTCTCAGCAATACAGGTTGGGTCATTTCTGCATCAAACTTCTTAATAAGCCTGTCTCTAATCCTGATGCCACCATTGTCTTTACATAATCAGGTTTCTCTGATGATTGTCTCAACATAGGGACTGAATAAGTATGGTGAAAGGATACAGCCCTGGTACCTTCCCTTAATTCAAGCCATATATAATATTCCCATGCTTTGTTGATGCAATTGCCTCTTGACCAGTGTACAAGTTCTTTATGAGCATAACGAAGTGTTCTGCAATTCCGATTCTTCTCAGGGTTATCCATAGTTTGTTGTTATCCACAAGGTCGAATGACTTGGCATAGCCATTAAAACACAAATAAACATCTTTCTGGTATCCTCTCCTTCGAGCCAAGATTCATCTGACCTTATGGAGCTGCCTTTTGAAATGTTCTAAATAGAACATTTCTTTGGCTTCATCATTCCTTTCAAAGAACAGTTCTTTGGCTTCATCATTCCTTTCATGTACTTTAGTTGCTCTAAGATTAATAGCAAATTTCAGAGTGTCTTCTTTTAATTTCCTTTTCTTTAAAGAATTTTTGCAGTCTTTTCTGACACCCGCTTTGATATTTTGGCATGCATTCTTTTCCTGATCTTTTTAGTGATCTTTTTCTTTCTTCATGAAGGAAGCTCTTTATGCCCTCCTGCAGGGCCCCAGATCTTCAGTCATTACAGATCACTGCCTCAAATCAACTCTTGAGATGTTCCCAAAATTCAAGTGTAAAAGACTCAAAGTTGTATTGTGGCTTTTGTGGACTTGTTCTTCTTTTCTTCAACTTTATCCCGAACTCACAGATGAGCAATTGATGATTTGTTCCACCATCAGTCCTTGGTCTGGTTTTAATTGCTGATATTGAGCTTCTCCGGCGTCTCTTCCCTCAGATGTAGTCAATTTAATTTTTGTGTATTCCATTTGGAGAAGTCCATGTGTATAGTAACCTTCTGTGTTATTGAAAAAAATATGTCTGAAGTAGTTGATTTTTCAGAATTCTATAATCATTTCCACCATCAAGTCCCTATTTTTCAACTACTGTGCCTTCCTCTTTGTGTCCAATTTTTGCATTCCAATCACCAGTGCATTTTGATTGCAGCTTCGATCAATTTCTGACTGAAGTCCTTGGTAGAGTTCTTCAGTTTCTTTATCACTAATTTTTATGGTTGGTGCTTACATTTAGAATAATAGTTCTATTGATTGACTGTACTTCAAGCATATGGCTATAATCCTATTACAGGCAGTATTGCACTTCATGATGGATTTCACAATGTCCTTTTAGACAAGAATACCATGCCATTTGTCTTGATTGTATTATTGCTAGCACAGTAAATCATAACATTTTCTATTTCAACTGTTAAAAAAACAGTTCATTTTAGCACTCTAATTCCTGGGATAAATGATACTAGCTGGTAGAAAAGATTGCATCTACCAAAAAAGTATGAAAGACATTCAGAAACAGCTGCATTTTGATCATATTTTAGAAAAAGTAATTATATTTAAAAATAAAAATCTGATTTTTCATTTTGAAATATAATTATAGTCCTTAGAGAAAACTGAAAAAAATGTTTATTTTGAGGCTCAATTCTATAGGTACTAATTGATAATGGTGGTTATTAGATGTGAAAGCAAAATGCAAGACTCACTCACTTCTCAATAGGATGGAATCAGGCCTGCTCATGTTGCCTGATAGGTGATTATTTCTTGTACACAAGGGACTAAAATATTCTGTAATAACTTTTGAACAGAAGGGACCATGTTGTGGGAACTGAAAACTGACAGCATTGACCGTAGCACTTATTTAATAAAAAAAAATTACAACATTTACTTTTAAAAATGACTTGTGCACTTTATTTGCAGCAAATCTGCTTGCCTTTTTCATCTTCGTTTTGGAAAATAATAGAATTATTTATTGGCAAAAGTCAAAGATGGCACAAATTCTTACAGTCACACATTGTTTTTTTTACAGTGGATATATTTTAGTTAAGTTGAAATAAATGTTTTGCATTCCAATAAAGGAAATTCCCAGGAATATTTTTAAGGACTCTTGTTCGACACCCATTATCTGAACTGTTGACTATTGCTAGCAGAGATTCACAGGGCATGTAAATGAAAACTGGGGGAAAAAATAAGTAATTTAGTGTAAATGTGTTGTTTTCAGGGAAAGAAAAGGTGTAAGAGAAGAAAGAGAACAAGGAGGAAAGTGAAAAATGAAAAGGAAGACTAGCTGAAGGATAAAGATGTAGAAGTGGTGGCAGAAAAGAAGAGTAAGTAAAAGAATAAGACGAAAGGAAGGTAGGAGAGCACAAAACACAAATCGAGTGACTTTGTCCAAAGCACATGCATAGTCATATTCTTAGGTTAGTTATGACTCATGACAACCCTGTAGGGCAGAGAAGCAGTGTTCTATGTTGTGTGTGTGTGTGTGTGTGTGTGTGTGTGTGTGCATCACTGCCTCTGGTGGTCATGGGTGCTACCCAGTGCCGCTCCTGAGAGCTGCCACTGGATTTGAACCGGCAAGCCTACGGACTGCAGTCCCGCACTCAACCACTTACGCCACCGGGGCTCAGCCTAGGAGCATTGTTCTATAAGGTTTCTGAGACTGCAAATCTTTTTTCAAATCATTTTATTGGGAGCTCAAGCAACTCGGACCATCATCCATCCATCCACCCGTTGTGTCAAGCACATGTGTACATGTGTTGTCATCATCATTCTCAAAACATTTGCTTTCTAGTTGAGTCCTTGGTATCAACTCCACATTTCTCCCTTCCCTTCCTGCTGCCCCCTCCATCTTGAACCCTTTATAATTTATAAATAATTATTATTTTTTCATGTCTTTTCCCCAGGAAGGAGGTTATAGGCAGATCCTTATAATTGGCTCCCCCTTTCTACCCTACCTTTCCTCTACCATCCCAGTATTGCCAATCTCACCACTGGTCTTGAAGAGATCATCTGTCCTGGCTTCTTTATGTTTTCAGTTCCTATCTGTACCAGTGTACATCTTCTGGTATAACCTGATTGTAAGGTAGAATTGGGATCTTGATAGTGGCGGGTAGGAAGCGTTTAAGAACTAGAGAAAAGTTGTATGCTTCATCATTGCTACACTGCACGCTGACTGGCTCATCTCCTCCCTACAACCCTTTGGTAAGAGGATGTCTCATTATCAACAAATGGGCTTTGCATCCCCAATCTGTACTCCCCCTCATTTATAATGATAAAATATTTAGTTTTTTGATGCCTGATACCTTATCCCTTCAACACCTTGTGATCACACAGGCTGTTGTGCTTCCGTGTGAGCTTTGGTGCTTTTGCGTTAAATGGTCGCTTGTTTACCTTCACGTCTTTAAGACTATAGACACTGTATCTTTTGATAGCAAGCACCATCAGCTTTCTACACCACCTTGCTTATGCACCTGTTTTGTCTTCAGTGATCATGTTGGGAAATGAGCATCTTGGAATGCAGAGACTACAAATCTTAGCTCGTAGATTTGAATCACGAACTTGTGGTTAATAACATATTGCCTTAATCCATAGACACCAAGGCTCCTAAAACAAATAGTGAATAGCAAAAGCAAGACTAGCATTCACATTTCCTGATTTTTCTGCTGCAAATGAGAACAGTGCAGTTGTAAATTTGCTTCTGGGTTCATGTCCCAAATAACCAGTCATTCAGAAAGTGGCCTTAGGTAAGTTTTTAAACCCATCCCTCCCTGACTTTCCCCATTTGTAAATTGTGAGTACTGCCGTATATACCTTATGGATTTATTGAGAGAACTTGATGAAATAAAAGCCTTTAGCAAAATACAAAGTGTAAGCATTCAACAACTTTTAGCTATTCCTGTACATTGTATGATTTGCGTTTGTATGCATTCATGCATTAGCTGGAGGCTTTGTAGTTAATTTGTATGTTACTGTTTCGTCTGTTGTCTTGTTTCTCCTAATTTCATAGCCCACAGTTCAGTTTGATGCTGAGAGTACCATATCTATATTTTTCAGTCTTCTGCAAGATCAAAAATCGATGCTTGCAATGACTTCCCAATCAGAATCCTTAAAACAACTGGTGAAAATTAAAATTTTAAAGAAACGAATTCTCAAATGATGTATTACTGCGTGCATTGGCCTCAACATTGTAATCTACTGAACTCTGAGGGAAAGAAATCATAATGATCATGTTTAATGTGAAGTTGTTTTGGAATTACAGAGGTAGCTTTTTAAAATCCCTCAAAATATAATAACAATATTACTAGCGTGTTTCAAAAGACTGGCCCATCTTCTATCTTAAGATTAAGTTGGTTATTTCATGTATTTTTCACAAGGGAGACTTATCTCAGCCCATTATATGAAGGACCTTACTTATAGAGGTATTTTTTTTAAAGGAGAAAGAAAAAAAATCATGGTTCCGGAGCAAATACCAGTTGGAGATCAGAGAACAGAATGGGAGGGGTGGAATAATATTTCTGGGATTGACAGAGCATCAGAGTTTTAAGGCTCGGATGGGTAGGTCACAAACAGACAGTGTTTTTACAGAATCAGGATTTAGGATGAGAATTCCTTAATTAAAACCAATAAATTTAGGAAAATTTTCTGCACATCCTCAATCCTATGGCATTAAGCTACTTTTACAATGAGCAAATGAAAACATAAAGCATTTCTTTCATATTGTACTGGAAAAATTGGGGATATTCATTACACATGAAATGTTCCTAATATCTGAAAATGGTTCTTTATGTTATTCTGAATTAGATTTTGGCAGCTATATTGAATTTCAAATGCATGTCATTTATTAAATTCCAGTCGGGGGGGGGGGTAGATGATTATATTCATCGTTAAAGTGTATATATTCAGTGTATATTATAATTTATCTTTTTGTGATTTTAGTTTTATTGAATTTAAATTGAAATGCTTTGAATGTTTATTGTTCATCATTTTAGATGTTCTCATTTAGATGCAGGTTATGTAATGATGAACTGAAGAAACATTGAACAACTCCCCTCCCCCCAAATCATTGAGTCTTTTCAAGTTTAGTTAAAAATAAATAATATGTGCATTGCTGCTTGCTCTATTATATGGATGAATATTCAGATTAATTGAAACTTAGTGCTTTGTTTTTAGATAAGTTACATCCATGTTGCTTCCAATTCATAGAAGCCTGTGTACAAGAGCATAAAACAATATCCTGGTTTTGGGTCATTTCCACAATTGTTGCTATTTTTTAGCCAATTGTTGCAGCCACTATAACAATCCTTCTCCTTGATGGTCTTCCTCTTCCTTGCTGAATTCTACTTTGCTGAGTAAAGTGTCCTTTTGCAAGGATAGTTCTCTCTTTTCTAATAGCAGCTCCAAAGTATGTGAGACAGATATCAATCTTGCTTCTTAGCAAGATTCTGACTAGATTTGTTAGGTTTTCAAGAACTCTACAGTATTTTAAATATCCTTCACAAAAGATGTAATAAAAATGCATCAACTGCCTTTTGGTCTTCCTTATTAATTGTCCAACTTTGACATGTGTATGAGACAATTGTAAATACCATGACCTGGCAAGATTCACCCGTGTCCTCAAAGTGATATTCATGTTGATCAACACTTTAAAGAAGTTTTGTGCAGCACATTTTCCTAATCAACATGTTGTTTTGTTTCTTTACTGCTGCTTCCATGACTTATGATTATGGATCCAAGCAAAATGGAATCCTTGCTATCATCAATCTTTTCTACATTTATCATGATAATGTCTATTGCCCTGGTTGTGAGAATTTTGGTTTTCTTAAACCGAGATGAAACCCATATTGAGATAGTAGTTATCAATTTTTATCAGCAAGTGCTTCAAGTCCTCTTGGCTCTCAGTAATCAAGGCTGTGCCATGTGCAAATTGTTGTTAACAAGCCTTCCTCCCCTACTCACACTCATGTTGAGTTCTTTCTTCATAAAGTCTAACTTCTAGGACTATTTGCTCAGAATGCATAGTGAAAAATTTTGATGAAAGGATATGACCCTAAACATGCCCAAGCTGTTTTTAAACCAGTCAGTACCCCTTGTTCTGTTCAAGACTGTTTCGTGGTTCACATATAGTTTTCACACGAGAAAACAAAGTGTTCTGGCATTCTCATTCTTCCCAATGTGTTCTAATTGTATGTTATGTTACACACAGTCAACTGCCTCGGGATAGCGAAAAAATTCAACTATACAACTTTATGGTATTCTATGTTTCAGACCAAGATATTCATTTTTATACTCTACTTAATCTTCTTTGTCACATCTTCTTTTTAAATTCTAGGCAGCTCCCTGTTAATACACAGTTGCAACTGTTTTGGAGTTATAAAGGGCAAAATTTAGCTGGCATGCATAATTAATGATAACATTCCATAATTTGCACATTCCATTGCGTTGCCTTTCACTGGAATGGTTACATATATCAATCTCTTGGCTGGTTAAGTAGCTGTCTTCTAAATTTATTGGCATAAACAGTAAGTGCTTCTAGTGCTCCATCAGCTTGCTGAAACATTTCAGTTGGTATTCTGTCAATCCCGAGAGCCTTGTTTTTTGCTAATGCCCTCAGTGCAGCTTGAATGTCTTCCTTCGAGTACCCTTGGTTTTTACTCACATTTGACCTCTGAAAATGGTTGAATGTCAACTTTTTCTTTTTGGAACATAGAATCAATGTATTGTCTTCATCTTTTAACAGTTTTATTGGTACTTCTTTCACATATCATGCAATTCAATAGTTTGGTGCTATCAAGAAGAGTTATACAGTAATCACCACAATATTTCAGAGCATCTTTTTTTCTTCCTGGAATTCATTGTTATTTATGTACATTTTTAATTGTGGCAAAATATATACAACAAAACATTCTCCAATTCAATAATTTCTACTTGTATAATTCAGTGCTGTTGATTATACTCTTCATGTTGTACAACAATTATTAATATACTTTCCCAAATTATTCCACCATCATTAACATAAACTCAATTCCCCCTATGCAAAAACCCTTTTTCCATCATCCTTAGTAACCCATAGGTCAACCATTTTTTTTCTTTCTCTCTCATTCTCTCTTTCATAGTTTCTTGATATAATATTCACATATCATACATGTCCATAGTTAAAGCTCTTTGAAAAGAATGTACATACATTATTGTGGCAGTCACGTAATCTGGCATCAGTTTGAGGATTAAGAGAGTAGGGTGGAGTCAAGCCTGTCAATCTGCAGATAGACAATGAGAATTCTGGGAAATCCAGCTGTACTTCCCCCTTGGAGATGAGAGACTCACCACTCAGTCCCTTGGAAATGCTCTATTGACAAAAACACATTGCAGCATGCTGATAAACCCTGAGCCCCGGAAACTGGAGAAGCCACAAGAAGACCTCTCCCAGCACTGAGATGCTTTCATGCCACTGGAGTCACAAGACTCTGAACCCACTGACCTGTGATCGTCCTGTTGTCATTGCAAGTGCTTTGTGAGTCTGAAGAGAACTTTTAGATTGCTATCAGACATATGGGCTAATATCAGACTTTTGACCATGGACTGGACTGGGCTGTGATGTTTTCTCAATGTTCAATTGCTCTTGGATATAAACATCTCCCTTGTACGCATATGCGTGTTTATGAATTTTGTTGCTCTAGTCTACCCAGACTAACACAATCATCATAATCAGTTATAATGTTCTCTCTTCCCTCCCACAGTCATTGTTTGCTTCCTGGTTTCCCTCACTCTCCCCACCCTCACCTTCATCCTCCCAAACCATTACCTCAGTGATTGCCTCTATGCATCTACTCCTTCATAAACTGGGACACCTAACAAAAACATTAAAACACAAACGAAACAGGAAAAAGAAAATAATAATGTAAAAATAAGGAATTAGAAAGAAAACACCAACAATAACCTGTTAAAAGCCAGAGAAGAAATTTCTGTAGTGAAACAAGTGATAAATACTTGAGTCTAGAGCAAATTCTGGTTGGGTCCAGCAAATTCTGGTTGGGTCCAGCAAATTCTGGTTGGGTCATTTTGTCAACTGACCAAAATTCCACCCACCATAATCAAGTTTATAGTAATCTCTGTCTGATAACAAAGCTGCTTGAGTCCCTGGCCTGTGTCTGGAGGGGATCTGCCAGAGACTTATCTGATTTGGTACTCCGCTAATGGATTTTGGGATCGCATGGTTGTTTGTAGCCTTCTACAAATTAGGTGTTCATAATTTAAACTCTGATAGTTTTCACTTCATGATATTTGGATTTCTTGTTGTCATCTTTTAACATACAGGCTGGTGTAGTTCTTCAATGTGAACTTAATTGATGCCCTCACTTAGATGGCTACTTGTGTGAATACAAGCCTTTACGAACTCGGAAACTATTCCAATTGATAGAGTCACTATCTGCTTTCTTTATCACACTTTTCTGTAGCCATCTTAGCTTCAGTGATTTTTTCAAGAATGTGAGTTTTATGTGGGAGCCCAGGATCCATCTGCTTTTTCTTGGGCTGTGAACGACTTTGATTTACTTTGTCAGTCATATGATGACAAAACTAAAAACCAACAAGGACTACTACAACAACAATAACAAACACACACAAAACAAAACAACAAAAGAAAAAACAAAAGCATTTTTATGATCCCCCTGGGGTATAAGGCAGTTGAATGAATGGCATCAATAATTTATCCAGTGGCATAGGATTTAAGGTACTGTTAACATGAGGGTCTTGCAAGTATGTCCCACTGCAAGTTGTAATCCATGAGTTGCTGTTTTGTACAGCGTGATTTCTTAATTGATTGATTTCTGTTTTCATTGAGCATGGGGGTTGGTGCTAGGGGGAAATTTCTTGTATCAATTTTTAGAAGGGCAGATCCTTGCTTTTCAGACTAAAACCTGTCATAGTAAGGGGGAGCATATTAAATATAAGTTGACTCTGGCTCTCCTTTCATTGGACACCCACTAAGTCAGGGCTTCTAGTCAACATACAATGACCACCATTTGCAAAATGTTGGGTGTCTATGCTTAGCTTCCTCTTCCATCAGAGTATTTCAACCCAAAGTTCATGGGTACAGTTAGTTTTGAGGTAGGGCCCAGTTCACTCATTTGGGCTTCCATATGGGCTCCTTCTGCTGTGATTCTTGATGAACTCCATGTTCCCTCTGAGACCAGCACCTAAAATCATCACAGTGCTTAGTCCTGGTTCACCAGAACTAGGACCATAGAACGTGGTTCTTTTCCATCAATGCAAATTCGGAGCTGCATCATAGAGGAGGTGTTCAGAGAAGAGGATATTATGATCAATGACATGCTGGCAAGAGATTGATAACTTGAGTCAAGAGGAAATCTAGGGGCACATATTAGCCACAGAACACTTGAGTATTCCACTGTTTACCAGACAGATTTTAGTTAAAAAAAAATTCTTATTCCTAGTAAGATCAAGAATGTGAACTGTTTCCACAATCATACCTTCTATAAAATTTTGATAATTTTCTTTGGAAGTTGAAATGACAGACACGTTTTAAAAAAGTGTGGGTGGATGCGTCACTGTTTTTTATGTTGTAGCTTAGAACCACACACACACAAACAGAGCAGACGAACTACTGTTGTTAGATGCCCTTGATTTGTCTGACTCAGCATTCCTATGGACGCCTGAGGAGAATACCGCCCCATTTTATGCCATCATCACCATTGCTTTTATGTTGGAGCCTATTGTTGCAGTCACTGTGTCTATCTCTTCTTCAATGCCTACCTTTTTTTTTTTGTTGTTTTGACTGCCCCTCTACTTTAACAAGCATAATGTCCTTCTTCAGGAACTGATCTCTCCGGATACAATATCTCCTGATAAAATATGAAATGGAACCTCACCATTCTTGCATCTAAGGAGCATTCTACCTGTGCTTCTTCCAGGATGAATGTGTTTGCTCTTTTGGTAGCCCACGGCATCTTCAATATTCTTCTCCAGCACTGTAACTCAAATTCTTCAATTTCCTATGGTCTTCTTAGGCAATGTCCAACTTTCACACTCATGAGACCACCCAAGATACCCTTGTTTGTAGCAGATACACCTTGGTCCTTAAAGTAATCTCTTTGCATTGCAGAATTGCAGAGCTGTCTTTGGCAGCAGATGTACCCAATCATTTGATCTCTGAACTGTGAGCAAGATGAAGTCCTTAACGACTTCAGTCCTCTCTTCATTTATCACAACATTACTTATCGGTCCAGTTGTGAGTATTCCTGTCCTCTTAACATTGAATTGTCATCCGTACAGAAGACTGCAATCCTTGGCCTTCATCAGCAAGTCCTTCAAGTCCTCCTCACTTGAAACAAGCAAGATTGTGTCATCTGCATATTGAAGGGTGTCAGTAAATCCTCCAGTCCTGATGTCACATTCTCCTTCTCATCCATTGGCTCCACTTAAATTTGGTCAGCACACAGACTCAATAACTATGGGGAGAGAGTACAATCAGACAAACATCTTTCTTTTAAACCATGCTGTATTCTCCTCATTCTACGCGCACAACTGCCTCTTGATCCATGTGCAGGTTCTGTTTGAGCACAATGAGGTATTCTGGAAATTTATTTATCTCTTCTCAAATCTCTACACCACTTTCAACAGAAAGACAATGTCCCTTCAGCAACAACTCCCAATCTCTTTTTCCCTCCAGTCCTGGTAACCGCTAATAATCTTTCATTTTTATGCATTTATGTATTTCATGTATGTGAGAGCATTTTTGGTAGTTAGACTTTATGTTTTGAGAATGATGGTGGCAACAAGTGTGCAAATGTGATTGCATACAATTGACGTATGTATTGATTGTGATGGGAGTTGCATTAGCCCCCAATAAAATGATTTACCAAAAAAAGGAGAGGGAAAGAGGAACTTTTATCAAGGGCTCAAGTAGAAAATATTTGGAAATAAAGATGGCAACATGTGTACAACTATGCTTGATGCAAATGATGTATTGAATGTTTTAAGAGCTGTAAGAGCCCCCAATAAAATCACTGATAAAAAAAACTGATAACATTTAGTAAGAAAAAAAGAAATCCTGTTCTTACTTTTTATTAAAAATTTTAGTACTTTTTTTGGAATATAATTCGAATTTCATATACTTTAATTATTTAATCATATTAATCAGAAATATGCAATAATTATTATAATCAATTTCAGAACAGTATCCTCTCATACTCATACTTATTAGCTTCCCATTTTACCTCAATTTCCCCTGCGACATCCCTAGGTTAATCCAATTACTGTCTTTATAACTTATCCTGGAGCCTACAAAACACAAAGAGGACACGTACAATCAGAGAAAAACCTCAATTAAAGGAAAACTGAAAATATTAGATTTTTAATTATATATTAATCTTGAAAATATTAATGACTTTAAAATAGTTCTGAGAGAGTTCAAATGAAAAAGTGTTACATTTTAACCTAATCACATCTGCCATAAGCGATTTTCCAATGCTCCCTGTCTGATCGGAAGGCTGTTCACATGCTTGAATTCTGATCAGCAGGTTCACCTGAGATTTGATCCATGTGGACCCCTTCAAATGAATTTCAGACTTCCACTGTTACCCAAGCCTTCTGCAAACTCGAGTGCTCAGACTTTAAGCTCTGATATCATTCCTTCCTCTGGGCTTGCTTTTAATTATTTACACACCGTCTTTGGATCACAGAGACCGGAGCTCCTATGCTATGTGCACTTAGTTGATGTCTCACTTAGAGGGCTCCTTGTTTGAAGACCAGCCTTTTATGATCTTCGATGCTCTCTTTTCTGAAAGCCCAGCGCCACTCGGTCTTTGCAGCTTCCATTGATACATTTTACTCTCTCAGCCCTGGAGTACTCCTCTCCAATGTTCTAGTCAGCTCTTTGACGTCACGAGGTCTTCCACTTGCCTTAGCTACTCTAGAATTAAGAGCAAATGTCAGAGTCTCTTTGGACATCCACTTTGCTCTGTTCCTTTCCTGTGTTTTTAATGACCTTTTGCTTTCCTCAGGAATGATCTTGATGCCATCCCACAGCTCATCGGGTCTTTTGTTCTTATGTCACATTAACTCTTTTCTTAGATGAGCTCAAGGTCATCCTTTGACTCTCATGGGCTTTGTCTCGAGCCCACTGTTGCCACTCGTTGCCGTTCGTGCTGCCCCTGTGATTTACCAAGCATGATGCTCTTTTTCAGAGACAGGTTTTCCCTGATAACATGTCCAAAGTAAGAGAGAGGAAGTCCTACCCTCTGGTTTCTGATATTAACTTGTTACAAAACATGGAGTTTCATGATTAGGAGCAGCACAGGAATAGGTTGTGCTTTTGTGTATATACCCTTTTTTTTTTTTCTTAAGCTTCAAACACTACTCTGACAGCAGGACTGGAAAATTTTGCCATGCATAATCTAATCTCTAGTCTAAATTAAATTGGGGGTTTCTACTTGGGTTTCAGACCTTCTCTGTGTGCCAACTGGGGATAATTTTTGATTTTGAGTTCCCTGCAGATCGAGTATCAAAATAATATTGACTTGTCATGAAACATGGAATTTCATAGATGTATGTATTAGATGTTGATGGAGGAGGTCCTGGAACTGAGAGAAAAGATGGGTGGGAAGGGATCTTTATTTTGAGAATAATTACTTTATTACTTAAGAGTGAATGATCAAATTTTGCAATTAAAACTTAATGTTATTTAATATGTTAAATATTAAATAAATATTTAAAATATTTGAAAACCTAACATATTAGTTTTCCATTTTCAAATGTTATTTAATATGTTAAATATTAAATAAATATTTAAAATATTTGAAAACCTAACATATTAGTTTTCCATTTTCAAAGTCTTGATCTACCCATATTTTAAGGGAAAGACAGCTATTTTGCCTTTTTATGGAACAGATGTCTTTTAGAACATTGTGAGATTAAAATGAACCAATGCAAACAACATATATTATGTTCTCTTTTGGATCCTGGGAAGAAATGCAATTTGTTCTTTGTTTCTCTGTGACACTAGATGAGAAAAACTTGGTGGTGCTAGACTGGAGGCTTTCTTTACACGTTGTGCAAATGGTTTTGAACAGTGGAGTTTTTTTTATTGCCTCTGGTACCTATAAGGTGTCTATAGTTTATCTATTTATAGCTCATATATACAAGAAACTTTTTTGTTTATTTATTTATTTATTTTGGTGATTGGCCAGAATGATAATCTGTAACTCCCTGGACAATTATGTAGACCTTACAGCATCTGTGCTACGAAGGCTCTGTGAAAGTCATGCATCCTTGGTCCTTCTGCTGACCATTGCCCTGGGTCACCCTGTACACAGAGCTGAAAGTTCCTGTGCCCTGAAATTGATAGTACTATTTGATCATACTTTCAGGGCTTAAGTGAGGAAACACATTCATAAATGCATGGTTTCACTGATGTTGTCACCCAAATATGAAAATATAGCAGGCAAACCTTGGTGAATAATGTTCAATGGTAGAATTCTTACATTTTATATGGATGCCTTTGGTTTTATTCCTGACAATATACCATTATCCCATGCAGCAACCATCTGTCAGTAGAGCACAGGTTTGTTTATTGGTAAACACTGAACAGGTGGCGGTAGAGTTTCCAGACTAAGGCAGGTTGAAAAGGTCTGGAATTCTGCTTACCTAAGTAAGCCAATAGAAACTCTGTAGTTCACAATGGCCCTGTGAGCCCCAGCGCAATCATGGGGATGGCATAAGGATAGATAGTGTTTCCTTCTGTATTGCCTGGGATGGCCATGAGTTAGGCCATGAATTAGTCAACTCTAAGGGCATTAACTACAATAGCAAGAGTAAGAAATGGTGACATCACATATTGCTATGGATTCATTTTTTACTTCAAAACCAATGCTATAATACTGTCACACATAAACACAGTGTCCATTTAGTGGTTAGGGTTAGCAGTCAAATGGTCCAAATGTGAATCCTACCTCCAGCACATCGTAGACCTGGGACCTCAGGCAATTCTTTTTCAATTAAAAAGGAAGTTTAGATTTTCTTACTTGTTAAATGGGGTGCCTACGTCAGTAGCAGTGGTTCTTAATTCTGTATGTACATAGAGGCCAGCTGAACAAACAGAAGCCCGCCCTCCCCTTCTCCAGTTTCTAGTCATTAAGTTTGAGGGGAGCAGTTATGAGCATACCTTATGGTCCTTTTATCTAGGCAGATTTAGAAAGTACTGTCTAATGGGTGGTGTACTGCACCTCTGACCACAAGGCCACCAGCCACCCTGTGGGAAGCAGATGACGCTTTCTGCTCCCCCAAAGATTTACAGCTTCAGGAAACCACAGGGGACAGTTCTTCCCTGGACCACAGGGTTACTGTGAGTCAGAATCAATTACCTGACAGTAATTTCTCTATCTGAACACTAATGTGTCCTGGGAGCATGGTTAAGTGTTAGGTTCATAACCACCAGGTAAGCAAATACAAGCCTTCAGTTGCTCTGTGGGAGAGCCACGAACCCCTCTGGAGCAGTTCTACTCTGTCCTTAAGATCCATATGAATCAAAACGGGCATGTTGCCCATGAATACAGTCGAGTCTTAGCACGTCGCCTCAAAGGGCGGTTCAAGGCAAATCGCATTGGTTTGTTAGAAATGTAGGTTTCCATGTTCTACGTCAGCACTATTGAATCAGAGTCTACGTTTTAACAAGGTCCCCAGGTGTTTTCGTTTGAAGAGAGAGTCCAAAGATCCTTGTGAGAACGAAATGAGAAAATACATCTAAATTTCTTATAACACTCTCTGGCCCAAACTAAAACACATTACCCCCTAAGGGTGATGTAATGAAAATGTGAAACAAATGGCAGTGTTCACAGCATGATGTCACTGAATTACAAACGCAAAAAAGACCTCATTGGTAAATGTTTGCTTTACAATTACACTCAAAGGGGCTTTGAAAAGTTTGTGGGAAAAGGAATGAAAGGATAATGGACTTGTTTGACAAATATTTTGAATCCCACCATTTTATATATATATATATATATATATATATACATACATACACATATATAGTCAATATGCATTCAATATATATTGAATACATATATAGCTGTATTTTATACCATCAAACTCACTGTCAGCAAGTCATTGCGGACTGATAGCTATCCTCTGTGGGTTTCCAAGAATATAACTTTTTTAATGTAACTTTTACATGAGTAGAAAGCCCAGTTTTTCTCCTCACATTATATATGTATATAATGTATATATTCAATATCCAATATGAGAAGCCCAAATTAGGTCAGGAGCTGGTTGAAGAATATCAATTGATCATGTAAAAATTAAATTTAAAGTTGACAAAAATTAAGACAAGTCCATGAGACCCTGTGGTCTCATGACCATGTACCATGTACATGTACCATGTACTTGATATCAATTTCATGATTGAGGTGTAGAGGTGGAGTCTAGCCTGTTAATCTGGAGATAGCCAATTTGGCCTCTGTGTGGGCATGGCTTTCTCCTGAAAATTCTGGGAAGTGTTGTGGTATTTCCCAATTGGAGAAGAGAGACTTGAGTCAGTCTCCAAGATAGCGAACTACTGACAAGACAACATGGCAGAGTCCGAGGAACTGGAAGAGCCGGAGGAAAAGCCACACTGCCTTACCCTGATGAAACCAGACTTCTGGAGTGGAAAAGACACAGAGAGACTCCTCCTGCCAGTGCTGAGATATTTCTATCACCAATGAATACTACTGATGGACCCTGAGACTTGGAAACAAGTAGTCATGAGGGGACCACTGCCAGAGTCAGGAGACTTTCTAGACTGGTATCAGACATATGGGCTAATATCGGACTTATAACTTTGAACTGGACTTGGTTGGGATGTTTTCTCAATATTCCATTCCTCTTGTATATAAACCTTTCCCTTATATCCATATGTGTGTCTATGAATTTGTTTCTCTAGTCTACCCAGACTAACACAGACCCAAATATGGCCTTGAGAATATCCCACCTATATTTCTAGAACTTTTGGGGCACACATTTAAGTCATTAGACACTAAGACCCAATGAGTTGGGGGATGACATCAAGCACATCATACCTAAAGAGAGCAAAAGGTCACTAAAAACATAAGAAAAAGAAAAGATCAAAGTGGTTGTGATCTCAAACTTGCTTTTCATTGCAGTGTAACTAACGCAAATGAAAAGACAATCTTAGCATTGAAGAGAGAAACCTCAAAGAGCAGCTTGAGAACACAAAATATTATAATGAAACATGAAAAGACCCAGCGTCAGAGAGTCAGAAAACCAAGGCATTTGAATTGTGGTGCCAATGAAGAGTATTAAAAGTCCTGCCAAAAGGACATAAGTCTGTCTGGGAAGAAATGCAGCCAGAATGCTCCTGAGAAACATGGGTGGTGAGACTTGGTCTTATGTTCTTTGAACGTGTCAGGAGAGGACAGTCCCTGGAGAAGGACACCAGGCTTGGTGTAGAGGGGCAGTGAAAAAGAAGAAGGCCCTCAAAGACATGGGTTGACACACTGGCTCGAACAATGGACACAACGTGAGAACCAGTGTGAACAAGGCTCAGGACCAGACCAATCAGAGTTTCAGTCCACCGTGCATAGACTTGCTAGGAGTTGGGACCGACTGCATGGCACCTCCCAGCAACATGTGCTTCCTGGGCACTCGGCAGACCCTCTACCTCATTGCTTGGAAGGCTGGATTCAAAGAGAACATGACCCAAGAGTAGAACCCTCCCTTCATGTCAGTGTTAATCCTTTAGTTGCGGGCTCGTCCAAAATTGTTCTTTTGTGATTGACTAACCTCACTGAGCATCATGAGCTCCAGGTCCATTCATGTCGTGATGGGTTTCGTTGTTGTTTCTTATGGATGCTTAGTCTTTCTTTGTGGGTTTTGACTGGAGCTTCTCTGTTCATTTTCCACTGTTGAGCTTTTGAACTCTTTCCATCTTATTGGTATGGTGAGCTGTGTTGCAATGGGCATGTCATTAAATCATACATCTGTCTGTGTTCTGTTGCTTACTTCTATGGGGAATATGCCCAGCAAAAAATTACTGGGTCATGTTATTTTAATTACCAGTTGTTTAGGGCAGTGACATATCACTTTCTACACAGTTATATATAGTTCTAAGCCCACCAGCAGTGTTTAATATTTCTCATCTCTCCACACCCCTTCCAGAATTTGTCCTCTCCCTTTTATTTTTTTAGGTGGGCTATTGTCATGGGGCTGTCGTGATATCTCATTGTTGTTTTAATTTGACTCTCCTGGATCTTGGATAGTTCTTCAAGTCTATCACAAAGAGGGCCTCATCCTCAACAACCCCCCATTTTTCCAGAACATAATTGTGGATATAGCTGCCTTGTATGAGAATACGCCTGGTTGATAAGGGATGAAGAAGGAAGGACACACAGGGCCAGGTCCCAATCCCAGCTATGTGACCCCCCCCCCCACCGGAGAATGTATTTCAGAGGACAACACTGAAGCTACAGCTTGGGGAGAGGGGCACGTCAGATTAGAGCACACAGGAACAAACGAAGAGGAATGGAGAATGAAGGGAACACATCCTGGCCTACCAAGCCGCGGGACGATATTCCTGGTAAGAGCAGACAATGCACAGAGAGAACCACAGGGCTACCCCACGATGAGACACAACATCCCTCACTGAACCATAGATCTATGCGGGGCAACACTGGAGACCCCGTGAGGAAACTGTGTCCAATCTGACAGCATAACACTGGGACAAAACACTAATGGCACGAAACAGAGCAGCAAGGGGAGCAAAGCAGTGCAACCTTTCGGAAATAACAAAATTAGACAGAGTATGGTGCCCCATCAGATTTGACTGGAAAAGTATTTATTAAAAAGATAGCAAGGGAAGGATAACAGAGAGAATGGGGCACTAATCCACCCAGGGAGGGAGTACGGGTCTTGTCTCCACAGAAACTGGAGTGGGTGAGCAGTTCCTAACACGAAGCACCCAACCATAAGGACAATGTGGACGCATGGAAGGATGCAAGAAAAGAGAGCTACAGAGCAGGACACAACCAGAGTCAGATGGACTCCATCCCTAGTAGTGGGCGTGGTAGAGAACAGGGTTGGGGAGGGGCCAGCATTCCACACCCACAGGGACTAAGACAAGAAGGAGGAAGAGGAAGAGAGCTGGTCCAAGTTCCATGCCGGCACATGATGCTCAGAGGAATACATCCCTCTGGAGACCCACTGCACCACAGAAAGGACTGGGCAAATGATTCCTGGGGGCACGAGAGAGGGGAGGAGAAGGGAGTGGGGACAAACACATGGACAGGGGAGGGGGAGCAACAAGTGGTCAGGAATCGATGGAAAGGAGGGTGTGGGAGGTCTGGTCAGGATTAAGCAAGAAAACAATGCTAGAAAACAATGAAATGCCAATCAAGGTGGAACATGATGGTGGGACAGGGGGGAGATGGAAGGAAATAGAGGGAAGAGCTAAAAGGCAAAGGGCACTTACAGAGGTCTAACATAGGTATGTCCATACATAGATACAACCATCTATTATAAGGTGGGAATCAATTTAAGAACATATCTATAGGCCAAATATTATGGTAGCAAGTGGACCTTGGGGCCTCACCCTGGTGCTCCCTCAATGCAAGAACACTTTGTTCTATGAATCTGGCATTCCTCGAGGCTCAACACTATCACTGAAGTAAAATGGGTGTACAATCAAATGTGGTGAAGAAAGATGAAGGTGCCCAGTCATCAAAGGAGATATCAAGTGTCTTGAAAGCCTGAAGGTAAACATTAGACCATTTACCTGAGAAGAGACCACAGCCACACAGAAGAAGCACAACAGCCAGTGTGGTCACGTGGTGGTAAATGTGGTGAAAGGTCTAGGGCAATAAACATCAGATGGGGGGAAAAAACAAACAAACAAACATATATCACTGTGTGCACACATCCCCAAGGTACCCATTGAGGATATGTGGGAGCATGAGCAAGGGTGGTGAAGAAAGCAGATGGTGCCCAGCTATCAAAAGATAGAGCATCCGGGGTCTTAAAGGCTTGAGCATAAACTAGCAGCCATCGAGTCCAGAAGCAACAAAACCCACCAGAAAAGAAAATCATTTGCCTGTGCGATAATGAGGTCCTGAAACAATCAGGTATCAAAGAACAAAAATCAAAATCAAGGGACCAAGTGACTCCCTATATCACTGAAGACAAATGGATACAGAGGCAAACAGAATAGAAGAAACGATAGTGCCCAGCTACCAAATGATTGAATGCCTGGAGTCTCAAAGACTTGAAGATAATCGAGTCACCATTCAGCACAGAAACAGCAAAGCCCACATGGAAGAAGCACACCAGCATGTGTGATCAAGAGGGGCCGAAGGGAGCAGATATCGAGCACCAAAGAACAAGAATCACATCATAACAAAGGAAGGGGAGAGCAGGGTGGAGATCTAAGGTCACCCCTTTACAGGGAGCCACGGGGAGGAGATAGGCCAGTCAAGGTACAGCCGGACAGTGATGATGCACACAAGTTCCCTCTATTTCCTGAAGACTTCCTCCTACCCCACCCTCCAACCATCATGGTCCCAACTCTACTAACAAATCCAGATGGACTGGAGAAGGTACACTAGTATAGAGGGGAGATGGAGATATGGGGAAACCAAGATGGATGGGCCCCTTCGGGCCAATGGTTAGATTGGAGGGGCTGGAAGAGTAGAGAGAAGGTGGGGTAGAGAGACACAAGGATATATACATAAGCTCCTATTTGAATGATAGGCATCAGGGGAGTGGGTTGGAGGAGAGGTCAGGCAGTGTAATATATGACAGAACAATAACAATGTATAAAGTATTGAGGGTTGGTGGGAAGGAGAGAGCAGGGAAAGTGGGGAAGGGATGGAGAAGCCAATACTATGGGCTTAAGGAAAAAGGTGGACGATTGGAAAAAGATAATAGAAGTGGACATGTAAGGGTGCTTGACACAGTATACTTATTTATGTATTGTGAAAAACGATGTATGAGCGTCCAATAAAATGACTTAAAGAAAAGAAATGTAAAGAAGTAAACATAACAGTAATCAATATGCAAGCAAAGCAATCGACAATAAGCACAGATGTCAGAATTTTCAATAAAATTTGAAGAGAAAAAAAAAAGATAGCAAGGGCATGTACAATGTTCCCCATACAAATTTGTTAAAATACTTTTGAAATCTTGTGTATTATTGTCCTCTAGGCTGTGTCAATTATATATATTGCGTCAGCATCATGTTGTTAATAAATCACAGGCAAAATTGTTCTACCCCAAAGCAGACTTTTTCATTAACTAATGATGCCAGCTGACTCTTAAATACATTGACCAACCTGATCTGTGTCCATTCTATTAAAATCCAACTTTTCCCATTGTCTAATCAGTTCACCTCGCCTATCAATGCATCTGCCTTTGATGATTGAATTTGACACAGTTCTTGGGAAGAATAGGACCTGCTACACATTATCTACTGATAGAAACTTCTGCCAAAACATCTCCAAATGGATCTCTGCTCAAGTTGGTTCTTCCCCATGTCTAAGGTGTTAAATGAATTTGTTGTTCTCTTGTGCCATCTAGGTTCCTGAGGCACTCACTTTCTGCAGCCTCCTAAGGCTAATAAAACAAAGCACAAAAATTCAGGTTGCATCCATTAAACTCTGAAACCATACAACTTCAGAATCACATTTGTCCAAATCATACTTTCCGGAGGGTAAAAGAACCAGCATCCAGGAACTAAATCATAATTACACAAGACAGGAAAAAATCTCCCCAAGTGGCATCACAGGAAGAAAGCTGAGATCTTTTCATTCTCTGCCATGTAGCATACACTGCATGTGCAGTTATATGATAAACATAGCATACTCTATATTGGGAGTGCTGAGATGACACAATGTTAAATGTTGTACTGCCCAGTTGGAAGTTTGCGTTCACTCAGAGTTGCTTCAAAAGAAAGGGCTGGGAAACTCCACGGAGCACAATTCTATTCTGACAAACATGGCCAGAGTTCCCATGAGTTAGAATATAACAGAAATTAGTTATTCTATATTTATCTACTATAATTTAATGTTGTTGATGATAATGCATACTTTAACTGTGAGGTTAGTTATCATATTTCAAATGGCCATAATTTTTTATATTTATGTATTACATGGTAGGAATAGAATCACTTGTTTAAAAGACCACAAAGGTATGACTTCTATTTAAAGTTCTCTTGGTAAAAAAAAATTGCACTTGAATTAACTCTAAAGAGCCTTCTTCTTGTTATCAAAATTGCCATTCTTTTCCTGCAAAATATGTTGGTGTCCCAAGCTTTATCCTAACACGAATTGGACTGCTACTACTAATCATAATCCTGCCATTAAAGCAAAGCACTAAGGATTTCTAAGAAACGTTCTGAATAATGTCATGAAAAATTACTGAGATTAAGTAAATATAATACATTTCCACGCAAAAAAATGCCTTTTTAGTTGCTGTTGTAGTAAGGTGCAATTGAGTTAGCTCTGACGTATAGCAACTGTATGTACAGCAGAATGAAAGATTGCCTGGTCCTGCCTTAGCGTCACAATTGTGATGTTTGAGTCCATTGTTGCAGTCTCTGTGTCAACCCATCTTGTGAGGGCCTTCTTTTTCAATGCCTGTCTCCATTACCAAGCATGGTGTCATTGTCCAGGGACTGGTCTCTCCTGATGTGTCCAAAGTGCATGAAACAACGTCTCAATGTCCTTCCTTCTAAGGAGCATTCTGGTTATACTTCTTCCAAGACAGATTTGTTAGTTCTTTTGTCAGTCCATCATATATTCAATATTCTTCACCAACACCGTAATTCAAATGCATAGATTATTCTTCAGTCTTCCGTATTCAATGTCCAACTCTCACATGCATGTGAGGGCATTGAAACTACCATGGTTTGGGGCAGGCAGTCTTTGGTATTCGGAGTAACATCCTTGATTTTCAGTATTTTAAAGAAAGGTCTTGTGCAGCAGATCTGCCTAGTGCAATTCTTGATTTGATCTCCTGACTGCTGCTTCCATGCGCATTGATTGTGGATCCGAGCAAGAGGTAATCCTCAGCAAATTTTACAGCTTCTCCATTCCATCGTGTTACCTATTGGTTCCATTGCATCTTGGTTTTCTTTACATTGAGCTGTAATTCATACTGGGTTGCAACCCTGATCCTCCATCAACAATACCCGAAGACCTCATCATGTTCAGCAAGCAAGTGTGTGTCCTCTGCATATCTCGGGTTGTTAATAGGTCTTCCTCCAATCTTGATGCTGTGTTTTTCTTCATGTAACCTAGTATTTCTGACTACTATCTCAGCATACGGATTGAATAAGTAGGTTAACGCACATCTTTCCTGATTTTGGAACATGTGGTATTTACTATTTTGGTTCCCACCTTGTCTCTTGATGCATATAAAGGTTCCACAGGAACACAAGGAAGTGTTCTGAAATTCTTCCCCTTCTTAAGGCTTTGTAGTCTTACATCCACAAAGTTGGACGCCTTAGCATAGTCAGCAAAACACAAGCAAATATCTTTCTGGTATTCTCTACTTTCTGTCAAGATCCATCTGACATCAGCGATGATATCCCTTATTTCACTTCTGATATCCCTCTTCTGAATCCAGCCTGAGTTTCTGGCAGCTCCCTATCACTGCATTGCTGCAACGATTTTTGAGGGATATTCAGCAAAGTTTCATTTGGGTGATCTTCATGTTCTATAAGTTGGACATTCTGTTGGGTCTCCTGTCGGAATGAGTACACATATGGATCTTTTCCAGAGAGCTGGTAACATAGCTTCCTTCCAAAAGTACTGCCATAGGTATTCCCAGTGCTTCATCGGTTTGTCAAAATAACTTTTTGCAACATCAATGAGGGGTTACAGATAACCCCTTGTTTTTAACTAATGCCTTGAATACAGGTACAAGTTTTCCCTCCAGTGCCATTGGCTCTTGTTCATATGCTACCCCTTGAAATGGTCGAACGTCAACTAGATCTTTTGGGGACAGGGACTTTGTGTATTCTTTCCATCTTCTTATTTGCTTCCTACATCATTTCGTACTTTGCTCATAGAATTGAAATTCCAGTTGGATTTTTTTCCTTAAGTTCTTTCAGGTTAAGATATGCTTAGCATGTTCTTCCTTTTGGGGTTTCAACTCTAGGTCTTTGCTCATTTCATTATATTTTCCTTTGTCTTCTTGAACTACCCTTTGAAATTTTCGATTCATCCCTTTTCCTTTCTCAGTTATTCCAGTTGCGTTAGCTCCTCTACAGTTCAGAGAAATTCCACAGTCTCTTTTGACTTCCAGTTTGATCTCTTCTTTTTTTCCCCTATATTTTTAATGACCTTTTGCTTTCTTTCTCTATGAAATGTTTGATGCCATTCCATAGCTCCTCAGGTCTTCCCTTGTTATTGTTCAATGAATCATATATATTCTTGAGATAATCTCAAAATCCAGGTGGGATATACTTTAGGTCCTATTTTGACTCTTGTGAACTTATTTCAATATTCTTCAGCTTCAATCTGAGCTTACATGTGAGCAATGGATGATCTGTTCACAGTTAGTTCCTGGCCTGGTTTTAGCAGCTGATATTGAGCGTTTCCGTGACCTCTTCCTTGCCCTACCCCCAAGTAAAATAAACTCCATGCCAGCATGTGGGTCTTGACTGATGGGGACCTTAGAGGACAGAGTAGTAATGTCCCCATGGGTTTCTGAGACCATAGTTAACACTTTATGAGAATAGAAAGTTTGTTTTTCTCCGATGGGTCAGCTGGTGCTTTCGAACTGCTGATTTGTCAGTTAGCAGTCAAATATATACCACTCTTCCACCAGAGCTTCCTCAGATGCAGTCAATTTGCTTCCTGCACATTCCATATGGAGAAGCCCATGTGTATAGTCATGTTACTGCTGTTAGAGAAATGATATTAAAATGAAATCATTGTCCTTGCAAAATTTTATATGATTCCCCAGCTTAGTTTCTATCACCATGACCATATTTTTCATCTATGGTTCCTTCCTTTTTGTTTAAAACTTTTACAGTCAAATTGCCAAATATTATCAATGCACCTTGAGTGTGGTTTTTATTCATTTCAGACTGAAGACTTTGATAGAATCCTGCAGTTTCCACATCACTATCTTTTGTCATTGGTACAAAATTTTAGCACTAGTGGTACTGACTGGATTTTCTTGTATGAGGATAAAGATCATCCTATCATCGTCAGCGTTGCACTTTAAAATAGATCTTGAAAGGTCTATTAGACCATAAATGCAAAGTCATTCCTCATGTGTAATTTCTGCCATAGTAAATCATAGGAATTTCTGAATCAAAATGGTGAAAATCAATCCATTTCAGCCAACAATTACCTAGAGCACTGGTTGTAGTACATGCTATTTAATTTTTAACAAGTTCCAAGTATCCTAGATCTACACTTTGTGCATTCCGAGTTTGGGTTATTAGTTGCTGTTTTCAGCTGTTGGTTCTCATTTTGATTAAGGCCACACCGTGCTGGAGCCTTTGCAGTTGCACCATTTCCTCCAGCTGAATCACTGTGGTCGACTGCACTCGCAGAAGACAGCAATAATTTGAGGCACCTCTGACCTGAAAGGCGCATCCTCTGCCATTATTTCTTATGATGTTCTCCTTCCTCTGGTGAAAGTTTTCAGTGTTTGACAATGTTTTGATGATGTCCATAAGGGTTTCAGAAAAGAACAATCTATTGCTGCTTCCTTCTGTGCTCTTAAAGTGGAAACTCTGCTGAAATGTGCTCATTTTTGGAATTCCAGTAACATAACTCAGCATCGACTACAGCCCACAAGCCACCATGTATAGCAAACTTACCAGCATGTAATAGTGGCGATCTTCAATTCAGAAAGGAACAATCTATTGCTGCTTCCTTCTGTGCTCTTAAGGTGGAAGCTCTGCTGACATGTGCTCATTTTTGGAATTCCAGTAACATAACTCTCAGCATCGACTACAGCCCACAAGCCACCATGTATAGCAAACTTACCAGCATGTAATAGTGGTGATCTTCAATTGTTTGTTCATATATGTCTGAATGACTCTGCGTAAAAATCTGCTAGGGTTTAAAAACACTGCAATCTTGGTCTATGTGAGAGATTCTTTCCTCTCTCGGGCTTTTTATTTTCTCAAAAAATTAGACAAGCTATCTATTTTTAAACAAGTATAAACTTTAAAATCAGCCTCAGGGAAAAAATCCCATCTACTCTTAAATAATCAAACTAATAAAAATAGAAAGCAGGCTACAATTTTTATTATTACTATAACCAACATAAAAGAACATTAAGTTATCTTAAGAGTATTGCTTTCTAACCCAAACATTTAGGAGCATGTTGAATTTCTTGGGACCCACCCTGAGTGCATTTTTTAAAGAATTCTATTATCCATCTATATGCCTATCTATCTATTTTCTAGTTACAGAAAATTACAATGTTTCACAGCACCTTTTCAAATCCTTCTGCCCTATAATATCTGGTGCAGAAAATTTTGAAAATATTATTGAAAAGATTATATTGGATGTACATATTCCCAGAAGTCCTGGTGGCGCAGGGGGTTTTGCATTGGGGTGCTCACTGAAAGGCCAGCAGTGGGAAGCCACCAGCTGCTCTGGGGCAGAGAGAAAAGACTTTTCCTTTCATAAAAATCTATGTTCTCAGAAACACACAAAGACAGTTCCACTGAGTCCTATAGGGTCATTGTGGTAATTACATAATTCTATGTCATCTACGGCCATGCCACCCTGGACGTGCCTGATCTCGGAAGCGTAACTCTATGTCAACTTGAAGATATAATAAAGTGTAAAGGTGCTTATTCCCCCTGTTGATCAGGTGACAGCCTGATGGTGCCTCCTTGTGGGTGTGACCTTCTCACAAGGAGGACCCTGAGGACCTCTTCTCTGTCTTGGCCTTCACATGCCTGCTGGTGGACCCTCATTCCAGAGCCCTGGAAATGCATCCCCCACCATTAGATCCACAGGACTTTGCACCCACTAGCCTGTGATACTCCTGCCTTCTGCATCCTGGCATGAGCTGGATGAGTCTGAAGGGGGAGTTATGGACTAGTAGCGGACAGACTTGAATTGGACTGGCTTGGAGCGTTTGCTTGATATATAATTAATTAATTCTTGATATAAAGCTCTTCCTTACACAAATGCAAGTGTCACTGGAATTGTTTCTCTAGTAAGCATGGCCTCCCACAGTCATTCTGAGTGTGATCAACATGATGGCAGTGAGTTTGCTCAAGTGTATACACATTTTCGACAAGCTGCCTCTGGACATAAACTTCCTTGAGGAAGAAAGCTCAGGAGTAGAGGTTGACTCACAGACATTAATTAGAGCCACGTAATCTGAAAAAAGCACCGTGGAGGCAAAGGGGATGAGAACTTGACTCTGGCTTCCATGAGTGGAGTTAAACTAAAGTCTGCTCTAGAGCTGTCAATGTTCACTAGGGAAAGCCCAAGCTTTCTGTGTCCTGTTGGAGAGGGGTCTGGCTTCTTGCAAACGACAAAATCAGCAAAACCAACTGTGTTCATATTCCGAAAGGAAATAGCACTCACACTGACAACACAGACACTATTGGAGTCCAAAGTTCACCTTAAATAAATAAATATGGTGAAGCAAAATGATCTGGCCTAAGTCAATAAACTGGGGAGTTGCACCCAGAGAAGGTTAAATGAAAACACGTGGTGAAAACCCTCAGTGGTTTGTCAGGGGAGGAGGCAGCCTGAGGACATCTGGCAGTTTGCTCAGATCTGCTATGTCACCCAGAATCCAGCTCACCTCAAGGGGGAAGGGTTGGGGTAGGGAGAGGGGAAATCAACTGGCAATTTAAGAAAGTTTCAGCAATTTTACCCTTAGCAGAAGAGAGTATTCAGTTAAATCGTAAATTCTAGAGAATTTAACTTAGCATTAGCATTAAATATAAATTATGTATTTTGTAATAAATTATGTAAATTATGTATAAATATAAATAATTGGGAACAAATGGGCAGAAATTTGCATAGGTGGCCTTTTACCATTTGTTTTTAGCTTCCAAACAATTTCTTTACTTCATGTGAAAGATTGGAGTCTTCATAAAAGTTTATGAGAAAATCATATTATCTCTTTAGCTTATTTTTTCAATAACTTTTGAAGTTCCTGTGTATTAAATAAATTTCAAAGTTAGAAGAATTCTATTTCAACTGTGAAATCAATTGTCCCTGGGAGCAGAGATGCACAAAGAAGTACAGAAGTGTCCAGGAAATCACTACCCTTCCTCAGATGGCCTTTTCCCTTCTCAAACTATTGAGCCCTGACATGGCAACTTTGCAGAATCCAAAGGAAATCATTACACTACAAATACCCAAACACTCTCACTTCTTTGTAAACTACAGCAAGTTTGAGGAAATAAGACACCTCCCATCAAAATGCAAATCAGTGCCAATTTATTTTCTGCCTTTTGTGGGACACCACCAACCCACTTAACAAGTGTGTTCTGTTACAGGCTCAACCAACTGTACCTTTCAAACTCACAGGAATGGCCTTTCCCTCTCTGGTTCAGTGTATCAGGGTTCGCTCATCCTTGTATATGAGTCAAAATCATCATTAAAAGCAGCCAAAAATGTGGATCAACCCCAAGCCCCTTTTGATGGCACATATTAGAGTTATTGATTGCTGTTGAGCTAATTCCAATCAAAGGCCATCTAAGGAAACCTGGCCTGATGGAATCCGCACTCCCTGTATGCTTGTTGGCATGTGTGTGGTCACTACGTATTTTCATGGTCTTCATGGTTAGGGGAAACAGATTCTCCCTCCAAGTGACAGAAGAAATCAACATGCCAACAACCTGATCTCTGACCCACAGTCAGCTGAAAACAAATATCTGGCCGTCAGCTAACACGGTGTGTGGTATTTTGTTAGAGTAGCGATGCAAAAATCAGGCGTTCTACGTCCGCAGAGAGGTACCCTTTCGAAAATCCACAGCTGTTCCACTCAGCGCTAACGAGTCATTGCGAGTCGGAATCGACTTGGTCGCAGTGACGTTTGTCGTTTTTAAGCCGTTGGAAACTAACACAGGTTTGAAAGTGACTGTTCCTTCTCCAGGAAGAGTTTATGGGACCGAAAATAAACTGCCCACAATATTATTTATTATCATTTCAAATAAAATTAAAGAAAACGGGACACTTGGAGAAAAGGAAGGGAGAAGGGGGAAAAGGAGGTGAAAAGTCAAAGCCTGTTTCCCCGACGTTTACACTCTTTCTTAACACATGGCTGCTTCCAGATGCTTCTATTTTCTTACCGGAAACGGCAATTGGCAGCTGACGCATATAGCGCACTCTCTGGTCTTTAACATGGGAGCCCGAGTGGCACAGTAGTTATTTGTGGGGTTGTAATCCACAAGGTCTTCTCTTCAAAACCAGCCAAGATGGGCCTTGTTACCCCCTCCAGTGTTACAGACTCCGAAACTTCCTGGAGCAGTTCTGCATTGGCACCATTGTCTGGATGGAAGAAAGTTTGGGTTTTGTGTTTGGTCTTGCACACGCTCTTCTAAAAACCATTTATTCCCCCTACAAAACTTTATTTTACATGCACACTCATAAAGTGCTAATAGAAAAAAAAAAGCAACTCACGTTTTCATATCCAAGATTTTTTATTATGTTGTCCACTGGCCTTCTTGTTTAGCTGGCAAGATTGTAAGGCAGGACTATTTCAGTGATTCTGCAGCACAGCTATGTTCTCCATATTAAATAAAAGTGACAATTGTGATATCTTTATCTGCGAATTATTTTTGTTTCGGATTCTTATGGCTGGCATTGGCTTCCCCATCTTGAGATAATACATTCCTAAATGCATTCATCATATTCTTTTGAGATTCTAGGATGTGATACATTATTTAAGTCTATATTTGCACTAAGTAAGCCTTGAGAAATCGTCAGGAATGTGGTGTATGTAAAGAATAATTGGAATGTAGAATTGGAGAGAAATAAATCTTTCAGGTAGAGTGGGAAAGGAATAATAAGAAACAAAACAAAAACCCCACAAAGACCCACACTAATAAAATGATGGAATTCACAAGCTCCTCTGCCCCAAACACACACACACACACACAGAGCAACAGTTCTTTTTTTCTCTTTCTCAGTAACCAGTGTGTAGGAGTACACTTTTAGGTGCACTAGGGTGAGAGGTGGTGATCTCTCTGGTTAGTAGAGGGTGGTGGGGAGTTAGGGATGACACCGTTCCTGTTGTCCTGTATCTGTCCACTTCTGATTTATCCAAATAACAAAATGATAGGAGAATAAGAACAATAGAAAAAAAAATCAAGTCCCAAACCCGAACCTTTCTCAAGGCCACCTTCCTGAGGCTGACTCCAGGGTCACTGGCCTCAAGGTTGGTTCCTTTCCTCTTTATGTATGTTACCGAGCCCCCAAATATAAAATTAAAAAACCAACCAAAACAACAAAAGGAGAATGAGGGAGAACGGCGAGGAGAAAGGTCAGAGGGGAAGCCCGTCCATTTGAGGCAGTAGTAGAAATAACCGAAAGAACTAAGAAGGCAAGTTTGACTCCATATAAGAAAAATAAGGTAGGGGTTCAGAGAAGTTAGGGACCAACTTTCTAGAGTCCTAAGAGTAACTGGCAAGAAACAGTCGGAATGTTATCACAGATCACTAGTTTTCACTGCAGTTAGAGTTGCCAGTTGATTAATACATGGTATAACACAGGAGATTAACAGAACTGAAATCTGAAGATGAATTATCGTGAAAACAATGAAGGCCTGCCAAAAAAAGCTATGCTCAAAAACTCTGTTGCATGTCAGTCGGGGCACTGTGAATTGGTCTTGATGCCATGGCACCTAAAAGAACATCCTCGGGTGAGATTGCCCTTGCTATCGTTCTTAGGTGCTGGTGAGCTCTGACACCCCACAGTCCTGTGTAGAACAGAAGGAAAAACCACCTGGCCCTGCATCCACCCCAAAACAGTCTTTATGTGGAGTCCAATGGTGCAGCCATCGTGTGTCGGCCTGTGGAGGGACTTCATCTTTTCTAACTCTCACTCTGCTGTACCAAGCATGGTGTCCTCCTGATGACGAGTGGCCTCTCCTGACAACATGTCCAAAGTGTGTGAGACGAAGTCTTGCCATCCTGGCTTCTAAGGAGTATTCTGAGGGTTCTTCTTCCAGAGAGATCTGTTGGCTCTTTCGGCAGTCCATGGTGCTTTCAATAATATTATGTTCAGGTAACACGACCAAACCTAAAACAGAATGCGGAGGCCGCTGTGTGTGTCAAGTCGTATTCTGTTCTAAAGTGCTTCAGGGGTCACCCAGCTTTTCTTCCAAGGGGCCTTTGGGTGCATTTCAAACTCCATTAAACTAAAAGAAACAGATAACTTTCATACTGGGTAATACGTTTCAGAGATCAGAAATTGAATTGGATTAATTTAGATTAGCATTTAAATGATTGGGAATTCTGGTATTACAGTCTGAAAAAGATAGACAAAGAAAAAAAACGACTGACAAATTCTGTTTGTGACCATGTACAATAAATTCTAAATAAACTATCATTTAAATTGTAATGCTGGTGAAGAATATTGAGTGAGCTGTAGGATGCCAAAAGAACCAATAACATAGTTTTGGAAGAAATACACTATCATTTTTCCCAGAAGCGAGGATGCCAAGACTTTTACTTTTATTATTTGGATACATCATTAGGATAGACCAGTCACTGGAGAAGTACATCACAGTGGAAGGCCAGCAAGCAGGAGGGAAACTTTCAAAGAAATTAATTGACACAATAGCCTCAACCATAGACTCAGACCTACTAATAATGATGATGAAGATGATGCAGGACCAGTAATGTCTTGTGCTGTTAGACATAAAGGTAGCCATGAATTGGAGCTAACTGGATGACAACTAATGGTCAGGGTCAACTAGAGGTCTGGATCACACATCCCAAATGGCCTCTCACAAGAACAAGGTACCCAAGCTGTGGATTACCAGACCAATTATTTTGCTGGATAAGGACCAATCAGTATACAAGAGTCATGTCAAGGGGAAAGCAGGGTGAGGTCTGAAACAATCCCATGGGTCTCACCATCTGGCCCCTATAAAATCCAATGTCACACCGAGACAAGCCCATGGGTCTCACCATCTGGCCCCTATAACATCCAATGTCGTGCCACTCGATTGGGAATTCTTTAAATCACAAGATCTGTCTCATGATTGAGGCATATTTTGCGTATTAAATCTTTGCATTGATTACTGTCAAGTGGTACTGGCTTGTCTTCCTGTCTTGCTTGCATGACTCCCTCTGCTGAGGCAGCAAACTGAGACTAAGGAGGGAGGGAGAAGCCCAGTGACATCAGCTTTCTACATTTAACATATAGGGGCTCACTTGGGATTCTGCCTTTCTTCTGATCCGTCCTCTACCAGAGATAAGTCATGCCCAGAGCTTCTGGCCTTTTGATGTTTTAGTGTTTGTTTATTTTTTAGGGTAAGTCAATTTTCTTCTTCTTTTGGGTTTTAAGAGCCATTTCTGTTTTATGACTACTGGAGGTTATCTCTTGGACCAAAGATAAGCAGCATAGTCTCCTTCTTCATGAGATGGCTAAGTAAAGGAGCCAACCACTCATTCATCGATGCTTAACCCGCCCCTCACCCTCCCCAGAGTAATGAACAACAGAAACATGGGGAGATAGCAGATGGTGTAAGATATGAAAAATATTAATAATCTATCTGTCAAGGGTTCATGAGGGTGGGACGGTGGAGGAGGGAGGTAAAAAGAAGGAGCTGATACCAAAGGCTCAAGGAGAAAGAAAATGTATTGCAAATGATGAGGGCTTGACACAATGGATGCATGGATATTATTAAAAGAGCTGTAAGAGCCACCAATAAGGTGATTTTAAAAAGAAAGAAAGAAATTAGAATAACTATTTGCCCGAACCTAGAAGAAAAACCCCAAATCATCAGGATCATTAGGGAAGGAACTGGGGAAAACTTAAGAACCTTGACCCTGGGAATACAAAGGCTAAGTGCAATAAGGCAAGTTACATGGACAGGGGAACCTAAAATTGACAACTGGATTTGCTAAGGATAAAACATCTGTGTGCATACAAAGACTTTATCAAGACAGTAACAAGGCAGCAACTCACAGATTGGGAGAAGGTTTTTAGTAACGACACTACAGACAAAGAGCTCATTAAGAAAATCTACAATATTCTCATTGCCTGCAAAAAGAGGAAAATAGTTAACCCTTTGAAAAAGTGGGAAAGAGAACTGAAAAGACATTTTACTAGGGAAGAGACCCATATGGTCAATAAACATATGAGAAAATGTTCTTGATCATTAACTATCAGAGAAACGCAGATGAAAGCAACCATGAGACACCATCTAACACCTTTGAGGCTAGCCCAAATCAGAAAACCAAAGAACAGCAAATGTTGGAGGTGATGTGGTCAAATGGGAACTCTCCTACTTTGCTGGTGATCCTGTAGATATGTACAGCCTCTATGGAAAGTCATCTGGTGATACTTAATGAAGATGGAAATCAAGCTACCCTATGACTCAGCTATTTCTCTACTGGGTATATACTCAGAAGAGGTAAGAAATAAACCCTGACCAGTTGTATGCACTTCAGTGTTTATTGCAGTGCAATTCACAATTGCCAAAAGTTGGAAACAATCTAAATTTCCATCGTTAGATGATTGGATCAGCAAACTTTGTCATACACACAATGGAGTACTATGCTTCACTCAAAAGCTCTGATGAGCACATGAAACATGTCTTTTCATGGGGAGAACTAAAGAAAATTATGCTAAGCGAAGTTAGCCAATCACAAAAGGAGAAGTATAGGGGGTGGAGAGGAAAGAGGGGTTTCAAAAGTGAGAGGATAATGGAAGAACAGGGCATTAACCCAGCCAGTGGGAGAGTACCAGTTTTATCTCTGGTACTGAAGTACTGAAACCCAAATGAAGGCTGAACAGAATCTGAAGGGGGCATGCAGAACCTACCAAGAAGCACTCAACCACAAAGATAACATGGCCATATGGAAGGATACAGGGAAAGAGAGAACTACAGGGCTGGGCCCAACAAGAGTTAGACTGAGCCCCTCCCTAGAAGTGGATGTGACTCACTCAGAGCAGGTTGGGGAGGAGCCACCCTTACACTCTTAATCAAATTGGCACCAGAGTACATGACTGTCAGTAGGGATCACTGATCAAATGAATTTTTTGTGTGAGATCTTCCCCCTAAAGGGTAGCTCGGTCTCTGAAAAACATGCCAGTTCTCTTTCATTTATCACCTTTGCTTTTGTCCAGTATATCTACCAAGTGCCTGGCCTCAGCCTAGCTATGGTCATTATTTTGAAGGAGGATCCAGTGGTGAATATCATCTTTGTCCAATGGACCACTCTTGTTCAGATGTCAGAATTTAATAAATCCCTCCCAGTCTGACACAGGGCCATTGTCCCTGGGAAAATAGATCTGTAACATAGTCATCCTGATTCAGGAGCCCTTCTTTTCTCATCCATGTCCTCCAGAGTACCCAAGACCACAATTCCCTTCATACGCTCAAACTCCTCAGTGGGTAAGAAGTCCGTGAACTCCTCCCAAGTGGTTGACTGGCTGGTTGCCATCGAGTCTGCTGCCTTGGACCGTCTCTCATCAAGAGGTAGAATCTTCTTAAAGGTAAGATGATCTGAGTTATCTTGAAATTCGGCAGGGTTGCTTAGGAAGTAGCCATAGGTGACTGTGTATCTTTTTCTCAGGAAATTTTGTCTTTGTCT